>JAUKPT010001388.1:0-15441 GCA_032273505.1 Nanomia bijuga
TTCTGGTTTGTCAATTTGAAGACGATTCCAAATAACCTGAAAGTCTGAAAGGCATTCCATGTTTGCATCTTATAAGTTGTTGTAGAGCTGCCGCAGTCGAGTTTATTTCAAGTTGGGATGAAGATTCACACATATTCAGGAATGGCATACCTATTTTATATGCACACACATATCATTGGATAGATAATAAGCTTTGATCAACAAATTATCTTTTGTGTTTCCTTCATCAACCGTTTATAAAGATCTAAACTCTTTATATTGCATTGTGGTAGCGAGTTTAGTGAACCTTCTTTCCTTTGCAGAGAGCAGAAACAACACATTCGGAGATACATTTTTTTCCTCGATAAAACGATTTTAGCTGGGGGTTTGAGGATTCTCGAAGACTTATCTGTTTTTAAATTGAAGACCAGCACTGAAAGAATCATCTCGTCAAACTTTTCTGAGGTGCGAGCATTACATAGAAAATGATCCGTTGATCTTTTCCCACAAAAGTCGTACTGTCGACGATATAGTGATTAGCCGCGAAATGTTTTCTCTATTCTCCATGGCAAAAAATAGCGGCGGCAATGTAAACTTCTCCAATTTATTCAGAATCAGCGATGGCCAATCAACGTCTATCCGACTCCTCCCAGTTGTATCGAAATGAAGAATGGCTTTTTGGTGATAACCCTTTATCTGCAGGAGAGCTTGCAGCGTGTTTTCCATTTGTAGTACTTGACTATGTTTGTGATTTGCAATCTTTTTTTATTTGGTAGAACATTTGAATAAACGGCATAGTCCGCGGCTGTCCGTGGCTGCTTCGAGGCATAAGATGGATACTTATCGGCTAAGGACAGGTAGGTGTCTGTAGAGATTCTTTGTAAATGCCTGTGTAGCTTTGTGCGCCTTTTCGGGTGATATTTTCGGGTGATATTTTCGGGAGATATTTTCGGGAGATATTTACTGGTGATATTTTTGGGTGATATTTTCGGGTGATATTTCCGGGTGATATTTGTGCACAGTCATCTCAGCTAATGCAGACCGTACACACCTTGACTTTTGATCGAGTGGTTGCGAAGCAGCAGGATTAACTTCACTGCATATTATTCAACAAAGGGCAATCAAAATGTCTCCCACCAATTGGATGAGTAATCATTGTAGTTCAGCGTTTTTAGAAGAAATTTGCTATTTACCTTGAGTCATGAATAACGTAGGGTGCTGAAACACGTAAAGGGGATAGGGGGTTAGTCTAACTGGGAAAATTACAAAAATTCTCCATTTTCAGCATGAATAGTGATCTTAACAACCTTAATATTGAAAATTACAATAGAAATGTGGCAATTCTGGTTGAAATGAGTGGTAAATCGTCGCCATACGACTTGCCGTTGTCGAGATATGTCATTTTTGACTAATTTTGGAATATTGCTCTAAGAATTTCACATTACTGCCATAAAATCGAGTGTGCGCAGCAGGAAAATTGAAATTTCTTAAAATTTCTTTTTGAAAGAGTCTAGAGACATAATTTGGAAGAGAATAAGCTGGTGTTCGTCAATATTTGAAGATGAAGGTGATTTTGGACCCGTATAGCCCTCCTCTACTATAAACGACAAATATAGGATTTTTTCCTCCAAATTAATGGGAAAATTAATCGTTGATCATTCTGACAATGCACGTTGCCAAAACTGGAAACTTGACTTAAATTTAAGCATTGCCATTTTCGGCTTGTCTCGAGTAATTTTTAATCAATCAAATAACAAAATTTGATAAACTTTAGCGACATCATCTAAACTTCTTACAAAATAGATAATTTATCACTTAAGACAGGCTATGGGAAGAATAATTTTACAGCGTATTGAAAATACGGTATTCGTAAACAGTGGGGAAGATAAGCTAAGCCTTAAACAAACCTTTCCCTTTTTAATTGATGTGATTTACTTGTATTGAAATCATAATCTCTTTCATCATATAGACGCTAACCAATACATATCTAATCTAGTCACCTTGTATAATCAGGTTGGACACGTCACATGGACATCTCAATGTGTTAGCGCGTAGAAACCACCCTTGCAAGAGTTAATTGGAGAGTAAAGTACTGGTTTCTACCTACTGACTGAAAGATATAAAGAAGATCTTTGAAAAAGACTTCAATATTTGGATTAAAGTAGAAACCATCCATACAAAAAATACTTAAAAAGGAAAGTTCTGGTTTCTACGTTATAGACTGAAAGATCTAAAAAAGTCTTTGGAATAGACTTTTGATAAGTTTTTGATACATGTTAACGGCATACCTCTGCGTTTATACAACAACAGGTCCCTTTTAATTCACGAATTACCTTACCTCCTGTCGAAATCTTGTATTGATTTCACACTGATACGGGGAATTAATGTTTACGTTGAGAATTAATACAGTCTGAAGTCTGAACGAAAAAATAAGGTACTCTATGCGTCGATGTTTTAGATGTCTGCGTTTGTAAAAGTGTCTAAATTAGTTAAAAAGATATCAAAACTAAAGTCGGTAGTTTTTTAGTGTTGTCTGAGTGAAAAAGTACGAATTTTGCAAATCGTAAAAACATTTGAAGTGGTAAACGGGATTAATTAATAAGTGAATTATCGGTGCCATATCTTTATAAAATATAGAATATCAAGATTGAATAAAGTAAATTTAGTCGATTTATATCAAGTAAAAATATGACTTAAACTTTAACGCCACCCATAAATATTTCAAGCGGATATAATAAAACGTAAAAAAAGTAAAAAGTTTAGTATCGTCAAATCGTAATAATGGAGCATCGAAAATTAAGTTTTAGTAGCTGCTCTCTGATTGCGAATGACATGGTTGCTTCTTCCCTTCAACCTGATGTATTTTTACAATGGTTTGACCCTTACGTTGCTGCGTCTACGAAACGAGAAACTTCTGATACTTGCGGAGAGACGTTGGACGATAGTTTTACAAGTGACAAAGAGACAGAATCAAAGTACAGTAGCACGGACTTACTATATGAAAGCGACAAAGAGACTACTGATCTTTTGACGGTTGATGAGTCGGTTGCAAGTATGTCCCTTAATTCCTCTCGCTTGCTCGACGACTCGAGCGATGAAGTCATTGCAGATGATACAGCTTACGGAAGTATGATCGCAGAACAATTAAAAACATTTAATGAAGTTGATAAACGATTAATTAAAGATGAAATTTCAAAACTTTTTTCAAAGTATCATGTAGGTAAATTATGTTATAAAAGTCTTGATCATAATGGCAAGGTGAGCTCATTACCGAGTAACTCAAGTGTTACGTCAGTACCAGTTATTTCATCTGAAAGCACCTGATAAGGCATTGATCTGCGGATTGTTCCAGAAGAAGTAGAATCTAGTAGTTATTGTAGTCCAAGTTATGTGCAAAAGTTTATTTATATTCCTCTCTCTAAAAAAAATGATGATTTCCGTATATAAAAATGAATCGCATTTCTTGGTACACTAAATATGTTGAAGCATGTTTTGTTAAAAAGTTTAACACAACCATGCTTTAACCTATACATAGAGATGAAATTCTTGATCCATTGTACTAAAACTGTAATAATTCAAACTATCAGATTACTGTGTTATGTTGCGTTTTATTTTGAACCGTCTCTTTACTTCGGCAAACATCCGCCATTTGAAATATTATTGATGCAGTAACGATGAACAAACCTAAGCGTCTGCTTGGTGTGTCTTCTAGCGAACTATGAATAAGCCAATTAATTCTAATTATACGAGAAAGATAACGTCACGTGAACGTAATCCTATGAAGCTAAACTCTGACTTTATGATGCATAAAACTAGATTTTCAAAGAGATCAAATGAAGTTCAAGGAAACACGGTAAAAGAATTTAGAAAATATGTAAATATAAAAATAATAAAAAAGAAGACGCAGCAGTCAAATCTCGTGCGGGCGGGGACGGTAAACTCGTGTGTTTTTATAAACGCTCCTATGTGTGGAAAGTGAAACGTGAATATTCTTAAACATCTTAGAGTAACGGCAGTGGCGGATCTCGAGTGTCTTCATGAAGACACTCATTTTTGATAAGAGCAATTTTTGGGGGCAGTTTATTATTATTTAAGACTTAACTGGCCCTAAAAATTGTTAAACTGGGTTCAAGAAAGGTCCTGAAGTAGGGTTTTCCATGCGTTTCCAGCGCTTCAAATTTCCAAATTTCCCACAATTCCGGTTAGATATCATTTTTGAAGACACTCAGAAATCGGACCAGATCCGCCACTGGATCGTAAGGGATCATCTCAAAACTTCGTCTAATTCATACTATTGAATGGTTAAATATTACATCATCAAAATTCTGATTGGTTCATTTTAAAATGTCACAATTTGATTATTATTTTAAAGACCCTCACACCCTTCAGTGAATCAAGTGTACACGAGTCCTCGGTAGTGATTTTTCTTTTGTTAATTAAGAATCTTATTTATTGTATAATATTACAATTATCAACTTAAGTTGAGCTAGAAACTGGCAAAAACGAGAGATTCTTTTTATTTTTTGTTACAGAGCTTTAAACTTATTCTTTTGAACAGAAGTTAAACTTTAGTTGAATGAGCATGCCTCTGAATAAACAAAGAGAGCTGCATTTAAAGGCATTGTTATATCCCAGTAACAGATAACACATCGTTATGTTGACATAGCTTCCCAGGCGATAAAGTCAAACAAAGATACATATTATTGTGGAGAGGTGGGCGATTAAAAAATAGTATTAAAAAATACATACAAAAAGATACATTTTTAATTTCCTAACCAAATTGAAAAACCATGCCAACTTTTGCCTAAATTTTTCTGTAAATTAAGTTTATGTCTAGAATGAAAAAAGTCTTCATCGAATTTGCTCTTTCTGTGCTAGGCTAAGGGCAAGTCTATGGTGGACTAGGAGTGCAATATTAAATCAAATAAAAATAAAAAAAATAAAAAAATAAAATAAAAATAAAAAAAATAAAAAAAATAAAAACAAAATTAAATAAGAAAATAAAAAAAAAGAAAAATAGAAGAAAAAAGAAAAAAAGAAAAAAAAGGAAAAATTTAATAGAAAAGTAAAAAAAAAGATATGAAGTAGAAATAAAAAAAGAAGGAACACTATTAAAAGAAAAACTCAGCTATTGCACTTCTAGTCCACCATACCCCCCTCTTCTGCACACCCACCCACACACTAAGTTAAACTTATACACAAATCACCTGGGTACATTTATGTACATTTACTTACAGCTGTGAGTATATGGTGTTTTAAAAGAATATATTTCGTCTGAGTCATGACAAAAGGACCAATCTCAAAAATTGCTTTTTTTGTAAATAAACAGTAAGATAATTTTTCATTATGGTAGGCGAATATAAATTATTGGTGAATTAGCAGAGAATTTTCGGTTTGTTATGAGTTTCTAATTCATGTGACTGAAATAGAAGGAAGAAATTCTTGTACAAGTAAATAAACAAATCTAAATCTGTTTACTTTTAACACAATAAGGATTGACAAGTAGCATAGCATTCTCTTGAAATTTGTTTACCTAAGTATAGACAACAATAAATAAGAGATACACTGTCAGATTTTAATAAAGTTAGATATGTATTTAAATTTCAGACATGAAAAAAAGGTACTTTTTGTCGCAACAATTATGCTAAATGAATTTAAACTAAAAGTCAAGTCAAAAAATATCAAAACATTATTTATTTTCCTCATTCTTCTAGTTATAACTCAGCAAAAACTAACTGAGGTAGGGGTCAGCTTTCAAGTCAAAAAATATCAAAACGTTATTTATTTTCCTCATTCTTCTAGTTATAACTCAGCAAAAACTAGGTAGGGGTCAGCTCCCATTTTAGTCTAGTAAGGTTCCCTTTCGTATCAACACACAAATATCCTGAAAAACATTGACTGATGTCAACTGATGCTGACTGATGCTAAGTAACATTGAACCTTTTCTGTGGGTCTATCTAATATAATAGGGCTAAAGCACAGAGGGCTATTCTTAATATGCAAAAGATTTAGCAGCTTATTTTTAAATCAATAAATAAATAAACAAGCAATGATTGATGTGGACCTCCAAAATGATCAATAATGAATAGTCCATATGAAAGGGTACCATATATTTCATAAGTAAGGTACCATTAGTAAAGTTAGCAAAATTGACAAATAGTCCTAAAAACCAACTGTTAAAGACCAATGGAAAAAAATCAATAATGTGTTAGGCCAGTATTATTCCTACTCTCATAAAGGCCTATCACCTTGTAAAATATAGACTTGTATACCCAAGGGGTTGGTTAGATAATCATATTGGTGCACTCTGATTGGTCGAGAGCCTATTTCTTGATGATTTCTTGCGATGAATTTTTCACTAAAAGTCAGCAGATATTTTGTTCTTTTGATTAATTACAATTTGAATATAAAGTTATGAAGTCATGGTGATAAAAAACTGCCATTTCTGGGCATGGCATGTTCAGGCTATAGTGTGATGTCAAAAAGTACTTTAATGGCTTCCTTTTATGAAGGTACTGCATACAGTGTCAGATTTAAGCCTTTAGCTTTAGTATACTTACTTTATGTCAAATTTGAGAAGAATCCTTAGAACCGTTTAACAGATGTGGCCCACCCACCCACCCAACAGAACTGACACACTCAAAACCATAATGACAAGTATCAAATGACATGACCTCATTTAATCAAATCTTCTAATTGAAAAAAACAAATATAAGAAATACTATTGCTAAGAAAAATAGCACTTTCATCTGTGAAAATAATTTGATGTCAAAGGATTATCTTACCATTACTATCATGGAATGCAAAATTATATAGCTTATAGATACGTAGCATAGAAACATAATCATTCCAAGTCACTTGGGAGATGGCAAGATCAGCATTTTTGGGAAAAAGCTTGATTATTGCAGAACAGGATCCAGAGCCAACAACCTTGTTCACATTCTTCTTACCAAGAACAGTAGCAAGATCTTCTAAATCTCCTGATAACTGTATGTACCTAAAAAAAGCATTATTAAATAACTTTTTCAAAAGACCCAAAACAAAAGCACAGGAAAGTCGCAACTGTTTCAAATATAGTTATTTTTTATCCTTTTCCTTTTTTGTTCTGCATTGGATATCAATCATGAATAATTTCTTTATAAGATAAAGAGATTTAAAATATAAATATGAGAACAATGCCTACCTGAATTGAAGTAATGATATTGCAGGCTGAGCTTTACTTGCAAGATAACCAGTATATAGACCCTCGACTTGTTTATAGATTAAAGAAACCTGAAAAAGTATAATTACTACTGGTTGAGATAAAATCACAGGTTTTGTAAAACTAAACATGCTGCTGGACAAGGGTATACAGATGCAAATTTACTTATAAAATGTTGTGAGCAAAAATCACGAAACTTCTTCGCACCTTCAACAAAAAATGTTACAAGCACTAGATATGTTTTGCTTTTTATTATCGAATTCCCTTTTTTCCTTTAGTGAAGAAACATTTTTAGTGGATTCTGTAAAAGTCAAAACGCAGTTTGATTGCAACAATTTGTGCACATACTTTATGTGCCTATGGATTTTTTTAGGCACTGGTTGTGGGTATACATGTTTATGAGTGTATAAATCTAGGGCACAGCAAACCAAAAGGCCACCTAAACCTGAGTCTAGATCTTAGTAAGAAAAGTAAAGAAGGGAAATAGATGATTAATTCAAGTTCATGGAAAATGTTTTCTTCAAACAACAAAAAAACAAACATTTAAAGTAAAATATTTTTACCTGGTTCCAGTAATCACTTTTTGGATTCGCTTTTACTTGGGAATTAATCCATTTCATATTATCTTTCAGGAATGCATTGAGTTTATCACAATATTCTTTCTCGTTATCACAATAGCCTTCTAATGTGTTCTGATATGCCATGCTAATAAAATGAGATGTGATAAATCCTTCAGCCATACCAGCTGCTTCAGCTTGTAATAAATCTGGATAACTGCCATTTGCTGTGACTCGTAGTAGTCCCCACCTTAATCAAATAGAAGAATATAGGATTTTAAACAAGACCTCTAGAATAAAATTTGATACAACTATAGATTCCCAGTTTTTCTCCTATAAACTTTGATGTTTCTTTGATGACATCTCAGTTATTTGAAAAAAATAAGCTAAAATATCTGTTCTTATTACACCACAAGCATTGTGTAAAGAGATTAGTGTATATATCATGAAGAGGTGGGCCAGACTGGGGTTCCGGGGAAAGTGAGGGAATACACTTTACTCAATTTTTATATGTTTCTTTTTTTTTTTGTATGTTTGTTAAGGCTTTTTCCCCAGGGAGATCCCAGTCCCCAGTATGTTTCATGGCATCATTGGGGGTCTTACCTTCAAATTGATTTTTGTGTACACCCTCTATTCTTTTTAAAATAAGTGTCATGGTCCAACAAACTTCTGGGAATAAGTGAAATGAACCAACAATGAAATATCAGAAAACAAAAAAAATATGAGAGGAAAATATGAAAATCAATAAACTGTGATGGTACTATTGACATTATTTCCACGAATATGCCAATGAAGAATTTAAAATTAACTTTGAAAGTCTGTTAAAATTACAAAAAAAGAAGTGATTGAAGTTGCAGAATCATGTAAAGAAACAAAAAGTTACATTGGGATAACGCCAGCGATTTTCAAATACCTACCTTCCGTTTGGATTTTCTTTATCACACAAATAATCAATTTGATATTTTTTGCAGTAAATTGACTTATCCAGTTAAGCGGTGTTACAACAAACTCATTGTACTATTCAAAAAGGGTTGTTGTTGGAATTGTGGAAATTATCGTGGATTAAGTATAGGAGACACAATGGGAAGAATTTATGTAAAGATTCTTGGCAACAGACTGAAATTGTGGATGCAAGTTGACAGATGCCAAGCGAGTGCGCAGATAATAGAAGCTGTGCAGAACATATTTTAGCTTTGTGACTATTAATTGACTTTGCAAAAAATAAGAGATAGAAATTATTTATTCTTTTTGTCGATTTTAGCAAGGCATACGATCAAGTACCAAGAAGAACATTGTTTGGGATCTTAAAAGGTTGCAGTAAAATATTTTTTGCCTGCCCTGATTGCAATTTATAAAGACACTAACATCCTTAACTCTGAATACATAAGATCAACGATTGGTGTCAAGCAAGGCAGCCCATTGAAGTGTATCTTTTTTATTATATACTTGAACGTACTCGCATTGCATTGAAATTATATGAGAATGATTTGTACTTGGTAGATGTTCATGCGCTTATGTTAATTGATGATACCGTACTTTTAGCAAGTTCAAGAAAGAAAATCATAGAAAAATGCAGTATTTTGATAGATTTTTGTGGTGAACAAAGTTAAGACTAAATTCATGGTTATAAATGGATCTTATGAAGATCGTGAAAGATTCATAATAGGAAATATTACTGTAGAACATACTACGTCATATGTATACTTAGGAAGTTCCTTTAAGGGTAGCATGAAGAAAAGTGTATGTATTTGAGTTGCATATGAAAGCTAGAATGTCCGATTTAAACAAGTTCAAAGCTTTTTGCAAGAAAATTGAGACTATGCTGTTAAAATTTAAGAAAAAGGTATTTGAAGCATGTATTATGTCCAGCATACTTAATGGATGCAAAACTTGGTTAACAAATAATGTAAAAGAGATTGAACGTTTATATAATAGTGCAATAAAATCATTTACTTCCATTTAGAGATACTACACGTAACGACACTATCTTAAAAGAATCCGGTATGCCTACGATGACTGATATTATTAGAAAAAAAGCAACAATTTTATGAGGAAACTATTTTTGAGAGAGCCAGATGATGAGAAACCTCTTGTGAGAATCTATAAACTATGCAAATCGAACAATACAAAAGGATAGATATATCAAGGATTTGTTGAATGAAAACAGTAGATTTTCGATTTTAATCGAAATGTTTTTAAACGACAAAGGTACAAAAGCTGTCACCTGTTGACTAGTAAACCCAGAATTAAAAGTGCACAATGTGTACACTAGTGACAGGTATATTGCTGAAACTTTTACTAAAATAAGACTAAGCTCCCATAATTTAAAAGTTGAAAAAGGTAGATGGTCAAGAATGTTATAAGCAGGGTGCCATAAAATTCCTTTCTTCCTGCGAAACAAAATAAATTAGAAAATCTTTCTGCCAAACACTCGTAGAGCAGTAGCAGACAATATTCATTTGGGGGGCTGACATGTTGCTGTGTCTCTTTGAGGGCCCACCATGGAAAATGAGGTTTTGTAGGCTCACAGATTCCTGGAAAATGACTTTCACAGGTTTCTCTTACTTCTTAAATATTTATAAATTTAGCTCATTTTACTAAAATTATGAGACAAATTTTGATCAATATTCTTCTTCGAATGAACACCAATATAAAAGGGACTACACGCGGGTTAATCATGCTATTATTCTTGCTTTTCTATGTTGCATACAAAAAGGAAAAAAGTTGCGGGGGCTGTAGCCCCTTTAGCCCCCGTGGATGCTACGGCCCTGGACATATGGATATTAATACCATTTTATACGCTATATTACAAGGCAACTGCCAGTGGCGGGTCTGGCGCCATTTCTGAGAGTCTTCAAAAGTGATAATTACCCAATGCAGGGAGGAATTTGAAAATTGAAACACAGGAAACGCATCGAACAAATACTTTAGTACCTATACTCCAGAGTGTTTGCCCTCATTTTGAACCCAGTTTAACAATTTTAAAGGCCAGCTTAGTCTTGAATAATAAAAACCTGCCATGAAGAATTGCTTTTATCAAAATTAAGTCTCATCATGACGCCCGACCATGACGATCTCTGCTAAAGGCCATGCAAACATGCACGCGAAATCGAGTTTTCGACCTTCTGACTCGGGCTGTCTTTTCATATCTTATAGAGACTATAGTAATAGCAAATAGAGTTATTTAAGCCAATAGGGGAAATTTTTCGCTTATTGGTTGTGGAAATAATGAGCCATTTGTTTCTGAACAAATCACTGATTTTAGCGGAAAGTACTATATGTTTTTTTCTACTTGGTATACTCAAAGATATGGTTACTATCCATGCTCCCATGCCGATTTTTATCAAAAAAAAAACATTCGTTCTGTAGAAAAACGACTACATGTAAGATGAAAAAAAAACTTTTTTGACTGGGTCTGCCGCATGGTTGCAAGGCCTTTAGTAGCGGATCGGTAGCCACCGTGTTTTTTTATTACTCACCAATTATTTTACACTCACCTACGAAAGTATCGAGATTCATTTCTATAAATAATCACAGGGTTTTGCTTTTTGATTGATTTGAGGAAAAAATGTGGGTAGGTGAAAACATTCTCCGACTCTTTGGCACAATAAAAAGATAAAGTAAATTTTCCAGATTTCTTTTCATTTCTCAGTTACCTGGCCATTCCTTGATCGTTGGTTTTCCCACATACACGAATTCGAATTCAAATTTGTTCACGGTAGGTTCGCTACAGAGGGTTTTGCCTCCTCTAAACTCAAAAAGCAACTGTATGCGTTTTCTATACGCGTTTTTTTCTAATATTCGGGTACTACAAACTTCAACTGTTTTTGAATTTCTTTTCTGACATTTTATTGCTAAGAGGGGTTCGTTTGCAAGATGTTCAAGTTGCTTGGAGCAAGTATTTCGGGTGGAACAGAACAGGGATGCATCTAACTTTTTTTATTAATACACTCATTAATCATTCCGATTGAGGCGAATTTTGCGTCAAAACATTATAAAACTTAGATTAGCCCCCTGGACTGACATTTAACCAAAGTGACTCATTCAGTCGGCCTTAGCTATAGAATTGTGATTAATCGAACATCTGTGTTGCTTATTCTCTAAACCATTCGAGTAGCATAGCAAGATTCTTCTATTGACCTACTTCCGAGCTAAACTAAATTTAAAAGGCAGATGAGGTATAAATCACATTTAGAGTTAGACGGAGATTCATTCATTTGAGACATGAGAGAACTAAAGAGAGGACTAAAGATAAAACCACTTTGAAGCTGAAAATCTTTTTAGATCAATAAAAGGTTTTATGCATTCAGAGCGACTTATTTTGTCCGACATTTGTAATATTAACTAAATCCTTACAAGTCAGGGGGAGGCGAGAGGCTGCGGCCCCCTGCCCTCCTGAATCCTGCTACTATAGGAAGTACTAATCATTAATATGCTAAAATTGAAAAATGATGACAAATCTGAAATTATTTTTGAAGAATGCTTAGCTAGACAGTTTTTCTATTCATTCTTTACAGAATTGAATGAATATTGGATATTGAATGACTATTAAATATCACATTTAATTTCAATATTGATCAAAGGATTAATCAGTCTTTTTGAGGGACGAATTATGCGTCAAAACACTTGAATCTTAATATTAGCCCCCTGCACTGCCATCTAACCTAAGGTGACTTATTCACCTTTTCACTTGTTTTGTTTTGATTTGATGTTGTTCCATTTAGAAAGGTCTTCTTGATATTTGAACCATAAACGTACAGAGCTTTTTGTGTTTTTTTATTATTTTTCGAGTATTTGAAGACCATGAGTTATAACATTTGTTTTTTAACCACTAGCATTGTTATTATTACTATTATTTTCGTTTTTAACCACACCATCATACTCATTTCTATGATTTTGCATGCTAAGTTGTGCATATATAGTACACTAAATTGTCACTTGTGAAGAGCACAGATTTGGCTTGATTTAACTAGCTTGTCAACTTTATAACTTTAAACGAATGGAGTCTAGTTTTGACCAAGTGTGTACTTCAAATTACAAAGAACGAGAAAAAAAAAGTAAACAATAGTTATTATTTTCGTTTAATCCATCCAAAGTATTCATCACCACGAATTAGCAAGAATGATTTCAATTTCTTCTTGGATACACTTGTTTCGTGACAATCACGATTCCAACGTGGTAGCAAGTTCTATAATTTAGGTGCTACATGAGAAAATGCACGAACACCATACTGTGAAAACTAGTGATATTTAACCAAAATTTTTAAGAAATTAAAATTGAAACACTGGAAACGCATGAAGTACATTTATCAGGGTCTATTTTCCAGAGCGTTTGCTCTCATCTTTGACCTAATTTAACAATTTACAGTGCCAACTTTGTCTTAAAAAATATATAATTTGACGAAAGAAAAGTGCTCTTAGCAAAAATGAGTGTCTTCGTGAAGACACTGAAGACACTCCAGATCCGTCGCTGTCAGCAGTAAGATGGATCTAAAGCATGATATATAAAGTTTCGGATCAACGTTTTGTTGTCACTTTAGGACTCTATAGTTCATGATTTTGTGATTAGAGTAAACAAAATGGTGTCATATGCTTATTTTCTTGTCCTTAAACATAACATCTTTAACTCTTTTTTCCTTTTATATGTCCGAGTTCATTGAGTTTGAGAATCATGTCGTTTAATTGAACACGTATGAGTGACCGTCATTTGCGTCACAAGACGTTTCCTCTGCTCCATTGTTTTGACAAATAATGTCTTTATTTTTTCGTATGAAATCAATATTCGAAGAACATGATAAAATGTGATTCATAAACATCAGAACCCGGTGAAGAGAAACGTTCATAATTTACGTGACCTGGAAGTTGTTTTCTTCTCTTTTTGTCGTGTTGACATTTTTATTTGTTTCGTCGGAGTGAAAAAGTAGCGAATTGCTTCAAAAACTTGAACGTTACTTCTCTGTGTGTCTTCTTTGTCTCTGAGGTTGAATAATATGTAGATAACAAACATACTTTAAATGTACCCCCTACGTCTGAATTGAAGAAGGCAACCCACTTACTACTATTATTAAAGAATCCTAAAATCCTTAAAAAAATGTAATTTTTGATCATAGTTTTAAGAATTTAAGGGGAGGGCGAATATCATGCTGCGTGTCCTTCAACATTTAGTAGGCAATTAAAAATCGAATGGGGGGCAAAATAACATGCAATACAGACTTGACGCAAGGGTGTGAAGCTTAACGGCATCTAATCGAAACCGGCCTTTAGAGACACCCGCCCCCCCTCACACACAGTTGTATTACTTTCTGGACATGGAATAGTCCCACAGAAACCTTATTAGAAATGTTTAGTATAAATTCATTTTGCAGTGATAGAAATACGGCGTGTCTCTTCTTAAGAGAGGGGGTTTAAATATTTAACACGAACATAAAGGTGTGAATGATTTATTAAGCCTTCACGAATCGAGGCAGGGTTTTTTCTTCTTTAGATTTTAATATTTTCTTTATCCAACTCACAAAGATTTTTTCGAGTCATTTGCCACTCGGTTTCAATTTCTGTTAATCATTTTGTTTCAGGAATTCTTATTTGTAAATACATTTTATATCGACATATAAAACACAGCCTAAATGCCATAACTAGAGGGTCTGGTTATAGGCCGTTAAAAACATCATTTTTAATTCATAATTTTCAAAAGTGATCCTGGATGAAAATAATAGAAAAATATATGGTTAAGAATCATTGGCCGGGGAAGAGAATTTGTTGGCCGGTAAAAACAACTAAAAATCTCAACGTTCTAATTCGTGTTTAAAATTGAACATTTTGAAAATGCATTTAATACTGGAATGGACCAAAATTAAGCTTATTATGGCTAAGAATGGCCGAAAGCTACCTTTATCCTCAGACCAAGCCCGTTTACCAAGATTTTTCTGTTGATATAGACCCTAATGATCACAAAACTGCATTGGCATTAAAGGTCCTCTCCGGTGGCATAAACCTCAAAGTACGGCCTGTCTATCAGTCAATATGGGTAAAATGATCTTTTAAGATAAATGTCGGCGGCGCATTGGCTCAGTGGTTAGGTTTCTGGTTTATCAATGGAGCAACCCGAGTTCGATCCTTCCTGAATCCCTGTAATTTAATCAAATAAATCACTGATATATGGGTTTCCTTGTGGTGCGTTAAATTTTACAATGGATTCCGTTACATGTTAAATGTTGTATATGTGTCGTAAAATGTTGATCCATCCCCGTTCGTTAGTAGAGCTTAAAATATATACTGCCTCTATCGGGAATGTCTATGTAAATGGATGAAAATCAATAAGAAAAGAAAAGAAAAAAAAAGAAGAAAAAAGGGAATAAAATGAAAAAGAAAGATTACAATCCTTAATTGGGTAGGTTAGGTTATTAAGATTTGAGGTTCTTGCTTCAAAGCAAAAGTGTAAAAAATATTATGTATATCTAATGACCTTGCCCGAGATCATTTGTTTGAATTTTTGAGTAGGTAAATAGTAAGAAAAGTTAGCACTTTTTTGAGTTATTTTTGTCAACAGCTTTTCCCTAAGGGAGCTGTATAACCTACATTCAGTTAAAAAGTGTATCTCCGATTCGGCAATGTCAGGACAGCTTTGGCAAAGCTAAAGGTTTCAGGTGATTTTTTATGACGTCCCACGTCTATGTTAAGAGAATGATTAGATAAACATTGTTGGCAA
>JAUKPT010001389.1:0-15437 GCA_032273505.1 Nanomia bijuga
GTTATTTTTATTTATTGTGTAGGATTGAAACCTAAAGAAGAAAAGCGTTTACAACATTAGCGACTCCTTGTATTCTCTGTGAAACATTTCAATCAGGAAGTCTGAATCAGAAGAGCTGTTTCGATGGAAAAGGGAAGTCAGTATTTGATATTTAATGAACATTATTTATGAAAATCTGATAGGTGTTTTGCTTGTTATGCCTCATGGTGTCGAAAATTGAATGATCAACAGTAAGACATTGAAAATTGGTTTATTGGCATAATGACAGCATTTGAAGTTATCGAAGATTTGATGACAATTGACATTATGCATTTGATACATGCTTTAATGACTGTATTTGATTTAAAATTTTATTTATGAATTGGTTGTAATTTATTTTGCATCTGGCCATCTACATGTGAAATTATGAATTATTTGTCAAGGTGATTGGAAACGTCTATTCAATCTGTGTATTTGTTTAACAATAATTTGATGGTAAACGTTTGTCTTTTCATTTCATTACATTAATACAGATGCTAATTGGTACGAATGTAATTGTGTTCACTGGATAGGATTCATATAATACAATCAATATGGCAACACTTGATATAGCAAAAAAGGCTCAAGCCACAGCAAAAGGGATGTTTACTAGGGCTAGGAAAAACATGATGAAGCTTATGGACAGTGGTTGTCATGCTGAGATAATAGACAGCCGCTTCGAGGATGTAAAACGTACATATCTGAAAGTTCAAGAACAGCACGAGGAGTATTTACGTTTATTAGAAGAATCAGTTGACATTGGATGGATGAAGTAGATGAGGAGTTTAATAAAGTGGAAATGGAAAGATTTTCATATATGTGTAAAAAGGAAGTTGTTAAAGAAGAACCCCTTGTTGAAGATCCTAGGACTAAAATGGAACAAGCTTTAGTGATGCGTAGGATAGAAGAAACTGCTTTTAAGAAACAAATTAATGATCTTGAGGACTTGATTAAAAAGGAAGAAGCCACAGATGATCCTATGTTGAATTTGGTCAATGATGGACTTTCTGATGTTAAGCAACAACTTGATGTTTGTAAAACATCTCATCGAAGCTACATAACAACCTTGAGTGAAATAAAAACAGATGATATAGAATGGGTTACATCTCTTCAAGAAAAACTTCATCAGATGACAATAAAGGTAGGACACTTAGCTAAGAAAAAAGAGGAAATGTCAAATATTCGAAGTGGAATACGTTTGCAAAAAATAAAGATGCCAAGTTTTGATGGAGATATCAGAGACTATCCGAGATTCAAGGCAGATTTCTTAAAACAGGTCATGCCACAATATAAAAACAATGATAATGCAGCAGCTTATGCTCTGAAATCATGTTTAAGTATGGAGCCTCTCAGGGTTATAAGAAACGTGGATGATGATTTATTGGAAATGTGGATCCGATTGGATGAGAAGTATGGCAAGTCTTCAAAATTAACCGATGCGGTTATGAATGACATTAAGAGCACGAGACCACTGAGTGAAGGAGACAATAAAAGTTACATTGACTTTGTAGAAATTGTAGAATGTGGGTACCGTGATTTGATGAGGATGAAGCTTGAAAAGGAGATGCTGAATAGTACTGTAGTCAGTATGATAGAAGAGAAGTTACCCAGAGATATAAGAAAATTATGGGCACAGAAAGTCTGTGAAAAAGGAAGTAAGATAGATGACAATACGAAATTCCCTTCATTATTAGAATTCATGTTGCAACAAAAGAGAGCAATTGAATACGAATCGGATGGATTGCGGAATGTGAAGAATGTTCAGGGACGAACACATTATGTTGATGAAAATAAATTTGAGAAACCGAAGGATAGGTACGCTTCGAACAATGATCAGAAGGTCGCGAAATGTGTTCTTAATTGGAGGATTGGAGGATCATGGTATTTGGGATTGCAATTCGTTCTTAGGAAAGAGCCCAGATGAAAAGGTGAAGATTGTTCAAGACAATCGATTGTGTTTTTCTTGCTTAAAGTTTGGGCATAGGGCTTCAAAATGTTGGGCTCGTAATTAATGCAATACTGATGGTTGTACACGTTATCATCATAAGCTACTTCATGATTCGATTTCTGGATGGGGTTTACACTCGATAGGTAATAAACAGCGAAACGGTGGTGAATGTATTTTACAATTGATGAACATTGAATCTGTTCATGAAGGGCTGAACCAAGTCGCAACTCTGTTTGATGGAGGAGCCACTATAAGTCTAATAATATTCACCAAAGCAAGTGAACTGAAGTTGATAGGAAAGGAATTACGAAGGTTGGTGGGAAGCATGAGAGAATCTCGTCATATCTATATACACTGCCATTAATTGATGAAAAGGGGGTGACAGTTGAGTTTCAAGTTTACGGTATTGATCAAATATCCTCATTAGTGAAGAAAATTGATATTGATAGTGTTCTGCATCTTTTTGATGGTGTTAGTGCTGCAGATGTTCAGCGCCCAACTGGTAAGATTGATGTCCTTATAGGGTTTGAGTATGCAGGATTTCATCCGGTCAGGGAACAATCAGTGGGTCATTTATTGTTGATGTCCAACAGATTTGGGAAATGTATTAGTGGTTGGCACCCTATGCTTTTTGAAGGAACTCGTAAAATCGTGGAGAATGTTGCTATACATCATGTACGTGGTATAACGATTCGTGACTTTTATGACATGGAAGTTATGGGAGTAGTTTGCTCACCGAAATGTGGTAGTTGTAAGTGTGGAAAATGTCCTTTGGGAGGAAAGAATTACACGCTTAAAGAAGAACGCGAACTGAAACTGATCGAAGAAGGATTAAGCCACATCGAAAATCATTGGGTAGCACAATACCCTTGGATTCGTAATCCTATTGAATTACCAAACAATTATAAGGCTGTTTTTGCTAAGCTCAGAAGTCAGGAAAGAAGGCTAATGAAAAACGAAACCCTTGCTAAACTATACCATAATGAAGTTCAAAATATGCTGGACAGGAAAGTTGCAAAGAAATTGACTCAAGAAGCTATAAAACAGTATAATGGTCCAATTTATTATACTAGCCATCATGCAGTTCTGCGACCATCATCCAAATCAACGCCTTGTCGGATTGTTATGAATCCTTCTGCAAGTTACGAGGGACATGTCCTAAATGAGTACTGGGCTAAGGGGCCAGATTTGATCAACAATTTACTTGGTGTTTTGTTAAGGTTCAGGGAAGGCCAAGTGGCGATTTCAGGAGACATAAAGAAAATGTATCATGCTGTCAAGATTGGGGAAATAGATCAAAATACACACAGATTTCTTCGGAGGAACTTTGAAACTGATCGTGAACCAGATGTGTATGTGATGACCTCTGTTTCATTTGGAGACAAGCCAGCCGGTAATTTTGCTACCATGGCTTTGAGGAAAACTGCAGAGATGGGAAGGAGTAAGTTCCCTGAAGCAGCAGATATCATCATCAGAAACACTTATGTCGATGACATTTTGGACAGTCTGGATGATCGTGAAAATGCAGAAAAAATGAAGATTGAAATCGAGGAATTGATAAGGTCTGGTGGATTTCAAATAAAACAATGATTCACAACTAAGAAGGGAGTTCCAGACGATTTCGTGGAATCTGAACCGGGTGAAAATCATAATTACGACCTCCACATGGATCCGTTGGTGGAAAATCCGAAGATATTGGGTTTGAAATGGGATGTTTTGGATGATGTATTCAAGTTTGAAGTAAATCTGGATTTTTATCCAAAAATAGGTAAATCAAAACAATCAATGAAGACCCCTGAAAATAATTTGATGTTGAATAATGAAGGTTTAGTATTAACCAAAAGAATTATACTTTCAAGAATAAACAGCATATTTGATCCTCCGGGACTCATTGGACCTTTCATCGTAAAAGCAAAAATTCTTATGAGAAAGCTGTGGAGTGGTGATTCAAAGCTATTAGGTTGGGATGATGTAATACCCGATTCGAATATGAAGGAGTGGTTACAATTTTTCCGAGAGCTGTCAGAAGTGAATGACATTTCGTTTGAACGATGTATTAAACCTAAGAACGCAGTTGGTAATCCATCGGTGGTAATTTTTTGTGATGGATCTAACGATGCTTATGGCGCCTGTGCCTACATTCGATGGAAGGTTAGTGGAGATAGGTTTGAATGTTATCTGATAGCTTCAAAAAATCGAATAACGCCGCTGAAAAGAATAACGATTGTTCGCAGTGAATTATGTGGAGCTGTATTGGGGGTAAGGCTGTCATCATTCATACAGTCGGAAACTAGATACACGTTTGAGAAGAAATTTTTCATTGTAGATTTAAGGATAGTTAGGGCTATGATTCAACGTGAATCTTATGGATTCAACATGTTTGTGGATGTGCGTATTGGTGAAATCCAAGAAGCATCTAATCCTAAGGATTGGTATTGGATTGATGAAAAATCTAACATAGCTGATTGGTTGACTAGAGGAAAGTCACCAGATGGATAGATGTAGTGTATGGCAAAGGAGTTTAGATTTTTTAAGATTGCCAGAACAGGAATGGCCACTATTGACAGAAGATTATGTTGGGGAGATGCCTGAACAAATAAAAACTGTTTTAAATGTGGATGTGTTTGTTGAGAAAAAGTTAGCAGAAAGAATTTGCATTGATCGCTTCTCAGATTACAAAAGTTTGTTGAGGGTGACTGCAAGTGTGCTGTTGATGTTTAATAGGGATGCATATAACGTATATATAAGTGCACGAACAAGACCCTACCTAATTCAGAAATGTAGATAGTACAGATAAGGGTAGATGGTGTAAATAAGGCATGTGGCCTTTAGATAAGACAAGATAAGGCATATAGCGTATATATAAGTGCTCGACCAAGACCCTACCTAATTCAGAAATGTAGTTAGTGCAGATGAAGGTAGATAGTGTAGATAAGGCATGTGGCTAGTGTAGATAAGGGCAGATACGACATATAACGTATATATAAGTGCTCGACCAAGACCCTAACTAATTCAGAGATGTAGATAGTCCAGATAAGGGTAGATAATGTAGATAAGGCATGTTGCTAGTGTAGATAAGGGAAGGTGAGGCGTATAGCGTATATATGAGCTCAAGCCAAACCCTACCTAATTCAGAAATGTAGATAAAGCAGATAAGGGTAGATAGTGTAGATAAGGCATGTGGCTGGTGTAGACGAGGGAAGATAAGGCATATAGCGTATATATAAGTGCTCGACCAAGACCCTACCTAATTCAGAGATGTAAATAGTGCAGATAAGGGTAGATGGTGTAGATAAGGCATGTGACAAGTGCAGATAAGGGAAGATAAGGCATGTGACAAGTGCAGATAAGGGAAGATAAGGCATATATGATATATAAGTGCTCGACAAAGACCCTACCTAATTAAGAAATGTAGATAGTGCAGATGAGGGTAGATAGTGTAGATAAGGCATCTGGTTAGTGTAGATAAGGAAAGATACGCCATATAGCGTATATATAAGTGCTCGACCAAGACCCTACGTAATTCAGAATTGTAGATAGTGCAGATGAGGGTAGATAGTGTAGATAAGGCATGTGGCTAGTGTAGATGAGGGAAGAAAAGGCATATAGCGTATGTATAAGTGCTCGACCAAGACCCTACCTAATTAAGAAATGTAAATAGTACAGATAAGGGTAGATAGTGTAGATAATTCATGTGGCAAGTGCAGATAAGAGAAGATAAGGCATATAGCGTATAAAAGTGCTCGACAACAACCCTACCTAATTCAGAATTGTAGATAGTGTTGATAAGGGTAGATAGTGTAGATAAGGCATGTGGCTAGTGTAGATCTGGGAAGGTAAGGCTTATAGCGTTTATAAGTACTCGAACAAGACCCTACCTAATTAAGAAATGTAGACAGTGCAGTTAAGGGTAGATAGTGTAGATAAGGCATGTGGCTAGTGTAGATAAGGAAAGTTACGCCATATAACGTATATATAAGTGCTCGATCAAGACCTTATCTAATTCAGAAATATAGATAGTACAGATATGGGTAGATAGTGTAGATAAGGCATGTGGCAAGTGCAGATACGAGAAGACAAGGCATATAGCGTATAAATAAGTGCTCGTCAAGGACCCTACTTTATTCAGAAATGTAGATAGTACAGATATGAGTCGATAGTGTAGATAAGGCATGTTGCAAGTGCAGATAAGGGAAGATAAGGCATATAGCGTAAATAAGTGCTCGACCAGGACCCTACCTTATTTAGAGATGTAGATAGTGCAGATAAGGGTAGATGGTGTAGATAAGGCATGTTGCTAGTACAGATAAGGGAAGATAAGGCATATAGCATACATATAAGTGCTCGACCAGGAAACTACCTAATTCAAAAATGTGGATAGTGCAGATGAGGGTAGATAGTGTGAATAAGGCATGTTGCTAGGCATGTTGCTAGTACAGATAAGGGAAAAGAAGGCATATATCGTATATATAAGTGCTCGACCAAGACCCTACCTATTTAAGAAACCTAGATAGTGCAGATAAGGGTAGATAGTGTAGATAAGGCATCTGGTTGGTGTAGATAAGGAAAGATACGCCATATAGCGTATATATATAAGAGCTCAACCAAGACCCTACGTAATTAAGAATTGTAGATAGTACAGAAAAGGTGTAAATAATGTAGATAAGGCATGTGGTAAGTGCAGATAAGGGACCAAGACGCTAACTAATCCAGAAACGTAGATAGTGCAGTTAAGGGTGGATAGTGTAGAAAAGGCATGTGGTGAGTGTAGATATTGGAAGATAAGGTTAATATCGTATTTATAAGTGCTTGACCAATATCCTACCTAATTCGGAAATATAGATAGTGTAGATAAGGGTATATACTGTAGATAAGGTATGTGGCTAGTGTAGATGAGGGAAGATGAGACAAATTGCGAATATATAAGTGCTCGACCAAGACTGAACCTAATTAAGAAATGTAGATAGCGCATAAAAGGGAAGATAGTGTAGATAAGGGAGGTGGCTAGTGTATTTAAGGGAAGATAAGGTATATATCATATATATGAGTGCTCCACCAAGACCTTAACTAATTCAGAAATGTAGATAGTGCAGACAAGGGTAGATTGTGTAGATAAGGCATGTGGCTAGAGTATATAAGGGAAGATGAGGCATATAGCGTATATATAAGTGCTCGCCCAATATCCGACCTAATTCAGAAAGGTAGATAGTGCATTTAAGGGTATATAGTGTATATAAGGCATTTGGCTCGTGTAGATAATGATAGATAATGTAGATAAGACATGTGGCTAGTGTAGATAATGGGGGATAAGGCATATAGCGTATATATATAAGAGCTCGACCAAGACCCAACTTAATTCAAAAATTTAAATAGTGCAGATAAGAGTAGATAATGTAGATAAGGCATGTGGCTAGTGTAGATAATGGGAGATAAGGCGTTTAGTCTAAATATGCGATCGAAATGGACCCTACCTAATTCAGAAAAGTAGATAGTGCAGATAAGGGTATATAGTGTAGATAAGGCATGTGGCAAGTGCAGATATAGGAAGATAGGGAATATGGCGCATTTATAAGTGGTCAACCACAACCCTTCCTAATTTAGAATTGTAGATAGTACAGATAAGGGTAGATAGTGTAGATAAGGCATATGGCTAATGTAGATAAGGGAAGATAAGGCATATAGCGTATTTAAGTACTCGACCAAGACCCTACCTAATTCAGAAATGTACAAAGTGCAGATGAGGGTAGATAGTGTAGATAAGGCATGTGGCTAGTGTAGATAATGGAATATACTCTTTATAGCGTTTATATAAGTGCTTGACCGAGACCCCACCTAATTCAGAAATGTAGATAGTAGAGATAAGGATAGATAGTGTAGATAAGGCATGTGGCCTTTAGATAACAAAAGATAAGGCATATAGCGTATATATAAGTGCTCGACCAATATCCTACCTAAGCCAGAAATGTAGATAGTGCAGATAAAGGTATATACGGTAGATAAGGCATGTTGCTTGCTTGTGTAGAAAAGGGAAGATAAGGCGTTTAGTTTATATATCTGCTCGACGAAGACCCTACCTAATTCAGAAGTAAAGATAAAGCAGAAAAGGGTAGATAGTATAGATAAGGTATGTGGCTAGTGTATATAAAGGAAGATAAGGCATATTGCTTATATAAATGCTCTACCAGGACCCTATCAAAATCAGAAATGTAGATTTTGCAGATAAGGATAGATAGTGTAAATAAGGCATGTTGCAAGTGCAGATAAGGGAAGATAAAGTATATAGCGTATATATAAGTGCTCGACCGAGACCTTACCTAATTAAGAAATGTAGATAGTACAGAGAAGGGTAGATAGTATAGATAATTCATGTAGCAAGTGCAGATAAGGGAAGATAAGGATTATAGCGTATATATAAGTACTCAACCACAACCCTACCTAATTTAGAATTGTAGATAATGCAGATAAGGGTAGATAGTGTAGATAAGGCATTTGGCTAGTGTAGATGAGGGAAGATAAGGCATATAGCGTAAATATAAATTCCCGACCAAAACCCTACCTAATTCAGAATTGTATTTAGTGTAGATAAGGGTAGGTAGTGTAGATAAGGCATGCGGCTATTGGAGATAAGGGAAGATAAGGCATATAGCGTATATAAGTGCTCGACCAATATCCTACTTAATTCAGAAATGTAGATAGTGCAGTTAAGGGTATTTACTGTAGATAAGGCATGTGGCTAGTGTAGATGAGGGAAGATGAGACATATAGCGTATATATAAGTGCTTAACCAAGACCCAACCTAACTAAGAAATGAAGATAGTGCAGATAAAGGTAGATAGTGTAAATTAGGCATGTGGCTAGTGTAGATAAGGAAAGATACGGCATTTAGCGTATATATGAGTTCTCGATCGAGACCCTACCTAATTCAGAAATGTAGATAGTTTAAATAAGGGTAGATAGTGTAGATAAGGCATGTGGCTAGTGTAAATAAGAAAAGATAAGGCGTTTAGTCTATATATGGGATCGACATGGACCCTACCTAATTCAGATATGTAGATAGTGCAGATAAGGGTAGATAGTGTAGATAAGGCATGTTGATAGTGTAGAGAAGGGAAGATAAGGCATATAGTGCATATATAAGTGCTCGACCAGGACGCTACCTAATTCAGAAATGTAGATAGTGCAGATAAGGGTAGATAGTGTAGATAAGGCATGTGGCTAGTGTAGATAAGGGAAAATAAAGCGTATAGCGTATATAAGTACTCAACCAAGACCCAACCTAATTCAGATATGTAGATAGTGCAGATAAGAGTAGATAGTGTAGATAAGGCATGTGGCTAAGAGAAGATAAGGCATATAGCGTATATATAAGTGCTCGACCAAGACCCTACATAATTAAAAAATCTAAATAGCGCAAATAAGGTAGATAGTGTAGATAAGGCATATGGCTAAGAGAAGATAAGGCATATAGCGTATATATAATTGCTTGACAAAGACCCTACTTAATTATAGTGCAGATAAGGGTAGATAGTGTAGATAAGGCATGTGGTTATATAGATAAGGGAAGATAAGGCATATAGAGTATATATAAGTGCTCGACCAAGACCCTACTTAATTCAGATATGTAGATAGTGCAGATAAGGGTAGATATTGTAGATAAGGCATGTGGCAAGTGCAGATAAGGGAAGATAAGGCATATAGCGTATATATAAACGCTCAACAAAGACCCTACCAAGATAGTGTAGATAAGGAATGATGCTCGTTTAGATAAGGAAAGATACGCCATATATTGTTTAAATAAGTGCTCGACCAAGACCCTACCTAATTAAGAAATGTAGATAGTACAGATATGGGTAGATATTGTAGATAAGGTATGTGGCTAGTTTAGATAAGGAAAGATACGCCATATAACGTATATATTAGTGCTCAACCAAGACCCTACCTAACTCAGAGATGTAGATAGTGCAGATAAGAATAGATAGTGTAGATAAGGCATGTTGCTAGTATAGATTAGGAAAGATAAGGCGTTTAGCGTATATATGCGTTTGACCAAGACCCTACCTACCTCAGAATTGTAGATATAGCAGATAAGGGTAGATAGTTTAGATAAGGTATGTGGCTAGTGTACATAAAGGAAGATAAGGCATATAGCGTATATGTAATTGCTGGACCAAGACCCTACCTAATTCAGAAATATAGATATTGCTTATGAGGATAGATTTTGTAGATAAGGCATGTGGCTGGTGTAAATGAGGGGAGATAATGCATATAGCGTATATATACGTGTTCGACCAAGACCCTACCTAACTCAGAGATTTAGATAGTGCAGATAAGGGTAGAAAGTGTAGATAAGGCATGTTGCTAGTTTAGATAAGGGAAGATAAGGCATATAGCGTATGTAAATAAATGCTAGACAAAGTCCCTACCTAATTCAGGAATGAAGATATAGCAGATAAGGGTAGATACTGTAGATAAGCAATGTGGCTAGTGTGGATAAGAAGAGATACGCCATATAACGTATATATAAGTTCTCGACCAAGACCCTACCTAATTCAGAGATGTAGATAGTACCGGGTAGATAGTGTAGATAAGGCATTTTGCTGGTGAATATAAGAGAAGATAAGGCGTATATCGTATAAATGCGCTCGACTAAGACCCTACCTAATTCAGAAATGTAGATAGTGCAGATGAGGTTAGATAGTGTATATAAGGCATGTGGCTAGTGTATAAAAGGGAGGATAAGGTATATAGCGTATATATAAGTGCTCGACCAAGACCCTACCTAATTAAGAAATGTAAAAAGTGCAGATAAGGGTAGATAGTGTAGATAAGGCATGTGGCTAGTGTAGATAAGGAAAGATACGCCATATAACGTATATATAAGTGCTCGGCCCAAACTCTACCTAAATTAGAGATATAGATAGTGTAGATAAGGCATGTTGCTAATGTAGATAAGGGAAGATAAGGCATATAGGGTAGATATAAGTGCTCGACCAAGACAAGGTATGTGGCTAGTGTATATAAGGGAAGCTAAGGCATATAGCGTATATGTAAGTGCTGGACCAAGACCATACCTAATTCAGAAATGTAGATATTGCTTATGAGGGTAGATAGTACAGATAAGGGTACATAGTGTAGATAAGGCATGTGGGAAGTACAGATAAGGAAAGATAAGGCATATAGCCTATATAAATGCTCGACCACAACCCTACTTAATTCAGAATTGTAGATAGTGTTAATAAGGCATGTGGCTAGTGTAGATCAGGGAAGATAATCTACCTAATTCAGAATCGTAGATATAGCAGATAAGGGTATATAGTGTAGATAAGGCATGTCGCAAGTGCAGATAAGCGAAGATAAGGCGTATATCGTATATATAAGCGCTCAACAAAGACCCTACCTAATTAAGTAGATAGTGCAGATATTGGTGGATAGTGTATTTAAGGCATGTGGCTAGTGTACATGGGGGAAGATAATGTATTTAGCATATATATATATAATTGCTTGGCCACGACCCTACATAATTCAGAATTGTAGATAGTGCATTTAAGGGTAGATAGTGTAGAATAGGCATGTTGCTTGTGTAGATAAGGGAAGATAAGGCGTATAGTGTATATATAAGTGCTGGACCAATGCACTACTTCACCCTTGGAAATTCAGGTATCATTCAACTTGTAACATCGAACCGTGTGAACCCTGGTCTACATTATAACAAAAAAATCGTTAACATAAAAATATCCGTTTTCCAAAGATGTAAACCGGCCTTAAGTCGAAAATGGTAAACAAACAAAATGGCCGTCGATTTTTCTCATCGACGTTAAAAATGACCAAACCTACCTCAACTAGAAACACTGCTCTTAAACATCAGTAAGAGTGACTGTATTGTACTCCTCGGAGATTTTAACAGCCGATTAGCTAGGAATGAATCTGGTTTTGTTGGAAGATGGTGTATCCACAACCGACTTGATAAAGGTGGAGAAAAACTGATAAACATTATGAAAGTTACATCACTCAGATGTGTCAGTACGTACTTTCAACCACCAAAAAATCACACAAACGCAACATACATCAACATACAACCAGAAAAATCACCAAGCCAAATCGATTACATACATGTCAGCACAAGATGGGCATCAGCAGTGAGGTGTTGCAAAACCACATGGGGTCCAACAATCGATGCTTACGGAAGAAAATATGATCACGCATTAGTAAGAATTAATCTGCATATTCGACCAAAATGCCAAAGAACATCAAAACGCAAAGACTTTTCAGCTCTGCGCAGAACTAACGTAGCACTGTTGCACGAAGAACATCTAAAAGCTGAACTGCTCAAATCCGCAAGACCAACGGATGCAACTCAGAAATGGCAAAGATTAACGAAAGCAATGCAAAGTGCTCAGACCGCTCTACCTGATGCAAAACCCACCCGTTTGAGAAAATGGGATACAAGTGAAGAAACACTGAAACTAGTTAACGAACGAAGAAACAAATGGAACAAGATGACTGAGGATGAAAGGAAACAGATGAAACGAAAGATCAGTAGATCAGCTCGAAAAGACTACCGAGATTATGTTGAAGGTGTTCTCAAAGACATGGAGAAAGAAGAGTCTATCGGAAACACCAGACAGGTGTTTAAGATAGCGAAACAATTGAAACCAAAAGGCAAAGGCAATTCATTTTGTCAACCATCAAAGGATGAACAGGGGACACTCATCACGAGTAACAAACAACAACTCGAGGAGTGGGCAAAATTCCTGGAAAAGAAGTTCAAAGCACTCCCAAACGAACAAACTATCAACCTAACAGACGACGCTGAAGAACCAATACCGAAACTCGCTATTGAAGAAGTTAATACCGGTGTCAAACATCTAAAATGGGGAAAAGCATGTGGTCCAGATGAAGTCCCGATCGATCAATACAAAAACAACAACACGGCTTGTATTGAATTACATGATGTTCTGCAACAGATGATGGAAGATGAGATCATCCCTGAAGAATTTGTTGCAGGTGAGATGTTGATGATGTATAAGAAAAAGTGCAAGGACAATCGAGCAAACTACCGTGCTCTGAGTTTACTCAACCATGGATACAAAGTGTTCGCAACCATCTTATTACGACGAATATGTCCATACATCGAACCTCGTTTATCCGACATGCAAGCAGGATTCAGAAAAGAGAGAGGATGTCGTGACAACATTCTTATTCTTACAATGATGATAAACCACCTAGTTGAAAACTGTGACGATCACCTCCAGAGTCTAGGAATTATCACATACATAGACTTCGTAGCCGCATTCGACAGTATCCTACATTCATACATGATCACTGCTCTAAAAGAATATGATGTCCCAAACAAATATATACGAATCATCAAACGTATATACGAGACAGCAACAATCCAAGTACGCTTACAAGAACCCAGTGGCGAAAAATGTTACTCACGAAGCATCCCCATCCGGCGTGGTGCACTTCAGGGAGATATTCCATCTCCAGTCTTCTTCATTGTCTCACTTGACAAACTACTAAAAGACCATGGTGGTGGTACCAACGTTGGTATAAAAGTGACAGATAATATGATCTTGAGAGACTTAGAGTTTGCAGATGATGCAGCTCTGCCAGACGAAAACACAGTGGTTGCAAGTGACAGACTCACAGAATTCAACAGTAAAGCGAATGAAGAAGCCGGAATGAACATATCCATACCAAAGACCAAAGTTCAGCACATCATGAAACGACCAAAGACATCAGATACAACGGAACAGGATGTCAACAGCCTCCCAGATAACCTTAAGTTTAAGTTTGTGTGCGATAAATGTGATATGTCATATCCAACGAAACATGGATTAGCAGTCCACAAAGGAAGATGGTGTAAGGGGAAGAAAACCAAACGTAAACCCAGCAGAAAAGGAACAGTAGCAGATAGGGTTGTGCAAAAGCAAAAAGTTGATGAACACCAAAAGCAATTAGACAAGGTAAAGCTCGGTGAAAACGAGCTTGAAAACGTGTACACCTTCTGTTACTTAGGTGCAGAAATTGCTGGGGATGGAGACAACAGAATAACAGTAAAGCACAGAAGTGATGTTACCTGGGGTCGATTTGGGGAATATCGAACAACTCTAACCTCCACCAAACTACCAGTGAATCTCCGAGTCCGACTGTATTCCACACTTGTAGTTTCTACCTTGGCATATGGTTCCAGCGCCTGGTTATTTACAAAAAAGATGAAACAGTTAGTGAACGGCGTCAACTCGAAGATGCTATCGCTGATAACAAAAAGAACAATACATCAAGAAGCAAAAACACCAACATTCGACATCATATCACACATACAATTAAGACGATGGAATTACCTCGGCCATATATTACGATTGGAAGAACATCGCTCTCTTCGAAAATGGCTAATTGAACTCTCACCAAAAGAGAGACCGTTTACTGAGGGTACGTTGTTCGACGACACTAACTATAATACAATTCACGAAATTATTGAAGCTGCAAAGGATCGGAAGAACTGGAGAAGAGAAGGAAAAGTGAAATGGAAAGGACGTTGAAAGGACGATTAGTGGTTTGCCCCATTGGGGATTGCCGCGAGAAGAAGAAGAAGAAGAAATTGATAAAAGAAAAGAGAAGGAGCGTTGGATTGCCATCCATCCTCTATAGGAAGCTTATTTCTTTAAATGTCTTGAGAGTTGACCTAACATTTCATCAGTTATATAATAACAAGTGAGTTTTAGTGACACTAACCAAACCTTCATTTGGTTCTCATGAAAGATCATTCTTCACTGCAATAAGGAATATGCCAGGCAGGTGATGGACACATTTCAAGTCGCAGTGATGACATAAAGCAGGATTCGATAAGATTAGAAAGATTTTGATTTTTCGCGCTCTTTTGTTTGGCATTGGGAAGAGTTTATTCGCCGAATAGAAATAAGAGACATATTAACCAAGTACTGTTTCTAACGCAAATAACATTTCCATGTAACATAGAAAAGATGACCTCAAGGTTTTTGATACTTCTTTTTGCCGCTGCACACGTGTAAGATGAAAAATACAATAGAGGTTTTATTGCACACATTTCATTTAAAATTTATAAGCTGAAACTCTTACTTAGGATAAAAAATAAAATATTTGGTCAGAAAAACCGTTTAATTCCCAGAAATGCGCCGAAAAAAAGGCTAATTTCCAATTGAACATTATTAATTAGAAACTTTACTCCCCTTCTCAATCGGTTACTATTACCATAGTTTTTAGATCATGTAGTTTAGAATCGCTATTCAAATGATATAATACTGTATCATAAGCTGGGTCATATGTTGAGATGAACTTTTGTACACTAAAAATACCTCGTGACTTAAAATTTACGACTGTTTCTATTATATATAAGATTACACTTATTATGGCGTATTTTCCCAATTGGTTAATATAAATGGTATTGTTTAGAGTAATCGTTTTAATAAATAGATTTCAATAGATAGAG
>JAUKPT010001390.1:0-15436 GCA_032273505.1 Nanomia bijuga
AGAGGGGTGGGGGCAAAGTGGAAAAGGTCCTCGTTCAATTTTTAGTGTCCTAAAGAAAGAAATAAAGAGGGGTGGGGAAAACTGGAAAAGGTTCCTCGTTCATTAGGAATGAAGAGGGGTGGGGGCAAACTGGAAAAGGTCCACTTTCAATCTTGACTCCATATCACAGCATAAATTAAGGAGAGGCGGAGGCAAAAGGGGAAAAGGCCATTGCAATAAAAAAGACGCATGAGTTCATGATATGGTTAACTCGGTAAGATTGAAAAACGACTTAAACTATCTGTACAACAAAATTGTCTATTCCAAGCGACTCAAACCATTGACACTTTAACGTATATGTATAAAACTAACTCCAAAATATATCTATACATCACTCCGTACCGAGATCGAAAATACAAATGTTCACATAACTAGCGAGGAGGAAAATGAGTGGCAATGTCCTGGATAATTCGTGCAAAAAGATCATTGTTTCTATGGCGCTGCCTCCACATATATTCGCAAAGGTAACTCTCGATCATCTGCCGGTGTGTACCATGCTGCCTCTTGTTCCTGGTCTTTGCGTTCTTCCAGTTATTCTCCACATTTTGGGTGTGGGCACCCGTCACTGGGTCCACAAAATTATACGTATGATTCACTTGTAGGTGTCCAAAACCCATCGCGTTGATGCCTCCGTACGCCGCCCACATGTCCGACATTATCGTAGTTCCGGGTCGGATAGCACCTTGGATAATCGGTAACAACGTTGGACCTGACCTGTCCGGAACCGTGTAAAGGAAACAGTCACGTGTCTGGCGGTCGATGCCACCAAAAACCCATTGTTGTGGCAATTGGCGGCCTTGGTGATTTTTTCGCCTCGAGAAAAGCGATTCATCAATCTCGACGGTGTGGCCTGGCCCGCCGACCATAACTGGGTTGGCGAGGAGATCCGCCGCACATACCTCTCTCAGGAAGTTGTTCCAATCGACCGCAGTGCCATGAGAGATGCTCAATTCATGTTCACAATAGGTGATACTTGTCATCTCTCTGGACCACGCGTACAAGAAAAGGACAACTTTCCTGAGAGGCAAGTTCGAGTTTTCGAGCCAAGTGTCTTTCCGCAATCCGACCTCGATCTTGCAATGGGTTCGGCTGCATCGCCACCTGTCTCCTTTTTCACGAAGCTGCATCTTCATTGCGTGCCCACAATTTGCACACATTCTCGGATTATGTAAAATCCCACCATTCTGCAGGAAAGCAATCGCCCGCGGTTTATTATTTGCAAGCTCATTTATCTCAAGAAAATTCATCTTGTTCGCTCCCGCAACTGCTTAACAACAAATAACAAAATATAAACTACTCTCTTTCCTGCTCTTTCTAAAGCGTGCATCAAATGACGTCACAAATTCGAATGTTATAATCGAATACATATTCGAGTTATTTATAGATCTGCAAAGTTTGCAATGGTGGGGGAATACTTATTCGAATGTTATAATCGAATACATATTCGAGTTAATGGTGGGGGAATACTTTTTGGGAGAGACATGGTGGGGGAATACTTTTTCAGCGTGATTTCAAACAATGGTGGTGGGGGTAATCTAGAAAAGTACCCTGATTTTTTTAGGGTATGTATATATTGTTACAAGAAACATCTCCAATAAATCTTATTCAATTTGGAGTATACTGAATTCATTTTTCGGCAATTTGTACTTTTTGACAGGTTTTTCTGTAAATTTGTGATGACAGCTGCTGACTGTCGACAGAAAAATAATAGACCAGGTGGCATTATTTTAGTTTTTCTGGTAGATCATATCAAGAATTAACCCGCCTGAAATTCTCAACTTCCTAGTTAGCAACTACTAATAAAATGCGCTAAATTCGGTCACGTGTCGGCGGGATATTTCACGTTCCCGTCACTAGATGCCTAGAAAAGATAAATTTCGTTTGAAAACAATGATTTGCAATGTAGTGTCATCAAAAACGTAAACAAGATCGGGTATTGCCGATCTGTGGACCCCTCTTCTGACCCCCTTCGTGGACCCCCTTGTGGAGCCCCCTTGTGGACCCCCTCTCATTTTCTATATTTTTCATTGTTTTGTTTTTTTAATCAATTTGCCATGATATTATAGACAATTATAATCAAGGAAATGTATTCAACTATAAACAAACAAAATATATAGCTAAGTTGGAATCTCTTATAAATAAGATTTCGTATGGAGTGGTTGTGTGTAATAATGGTTTAATCATGTTGTGTCGTATATAATAAAATGCTTTTAGTCTTTATAAACGAGGTTTTTATAAAATAACGCAGTTGAAAGGAACGGAGTGTGTGTTACGTATGTTACGTATGTTACGTCAAGAACGTTAAGTTACGTATGTTACGTTACTAATATTTATTTTTCAAAATATTTTGAATTTGATATATAAGTAACGTAAATCCCCAATAAGGGCGTTAATAAGAGTGGGCGTTAATAAGAGGGAGGCTTTTATTTAATATTTTGCTTTTAAGGGAGGCATTAAAAAGAAGGGGTATTCACGGTATTTACGGTATTTCCGCTATGTTCCGATAAGAATTTTCAAAAAAATGCAATAATTAAGTTTATCGTCCAAAAATATGCCCAGATACAAAGTTTTAATTTCAAATCTTGCCCAGATCACGATTTATTCAACAATACCTTTTTTAAACCCTTAACCGAAAATACCCGGATTTCAGCTATGTTTCGATGAGAATTTCCAAAACAATATGCCATTTGTGAGTTTCTCGTCCAAAAATATGCCTAGATACAAAGTTTCAATTTCAAATCTTGCCCAGAATACGAGTTAATCAACAATACCTTTTTTAAATCCTATACCGGAAACAACCGGATTTCCGCTATGTTCCGATGAGAATTTCCAGAAAAAATTTCATAGTTGAGTTTTTCGTCAAAAAATATGCCTTATTACAAAGTTTCAATTTTAAATCTTGCCCATATCACGAGTTATTAAACGATAACTTTTTTAACCCTGCCGGAAATAACCGGATTTCCGCTATGTTCCGATAAAAAATTAAAAAAAAAAATGCCATGTTCGGATTTTTACAGGCTTCCATTCCGTTGACTTTACATACATTTAGATGGGAAAAACGTCTTTTTGTACCCAGTGACGTCATATATAAAGGTCGAAAAATTGCGACTTTGAGCCTCTATCAAAAAAACAAAATAAGACTTTCTTCTAACAAGAAACATAAGTCATAAGTATAAAAATTGAACACTTGCAAATGTTAAAGAACTATATAAAACTTTGTGCCGCTAAAAAAAAGAAATTCTGGGATGATTTTTCTGAGAAACTGAACTCAGAAATATGCGACGAGAATTTTTGGAAAAAATGGAAGAACCTTGGTGAAAATCTAGGAAAAGCGAATAGCCTAATTGATGTTGACCCACAACAATGGTTTAACTACTTTTCGAAACTTTACTCCAAACATAATAACCCCCAGAACACGGACAACTTAGATGACAATGATGACAATATCATACCAAATGAACTTCTTAACTGTCCATTTACTTTAACTGAATTAAAAGATCAAATAAAATCTTTGAAAAATGATAAAGCAACTGGTGTGGATGGCATTAGTAATGAAATGATTAAATGTTCCTCAGGTCCGTTGCTTGGTATCATACTAGACTTTTTTAACATAAATTTAGCTAAGGGTCTCGTCTCTGCCTCTTGGTGCAAGGGAATCATTAGTCCTATACACAAAGAAGGCGATAAATCTAACCCAGAAAATTTTAGGGGTATGTGTATCATGAAATCCTTGCTAAAACTTCTATACAAGTTAAAAACTAAGTGAATTAATGGGCGAATACTTAGTCTACTGAAAAATATCTACGATAAACAGTGGCGGATGTGGAATGTCTTCAGTATCTTCACGAAGACACTCATTTTTGATAAGAGCAATATTTTTGGCAGTATTTTTTATTATTTAAGAGTAAGTTGGCCCTATAAATTGTTTAATTTGGTTCAAGATGACGACAAACACTCTCAAAAATAGGTCCTGCTTCCATGCGTTTACAGTGTTTGAATTTTGATTTCCCTATAGCTAAGTGGGAAAATATATATCTCTTTTGAAGACACTCAGAAAATGGGCCGGATCCGCCACTGGTCGGTGAAATAATTTAGTCAACGAAAAAATCAAGTCTTTAATCGGTTTTTTTCTCTTGTCGTATTTTTACTGAGTCGAAAGATTCATTTTAGATGAAAATTCAGTCGGAATAATTTCATCATTCGTCAATATGAATACGGTTCAAAAACTAATGATGACATCATTTTTTCTTTTATCGTTTAAGTTTTTGCATCGAATAGATGCAAAAATGAGCATTTAGTATCGAGAAAATTCACCATCTAGTTGCACGGGAAATGGGGTGGGGGGAGGGGGTCCCATAATTGCCCATTATGCCTTTTCTTAATTGGTTGCTCGATGTGGAAAAGCTATATGTTGTTATATCTGGAGAAAATGTTCACCTCTTGATAATAATAAAATTCACCAAAAATCCCGATTGGGGTATATATTAACTACGATTTTACCGAAGTCAACTCTGTAGAATTATACTAAATTATATTTATCATGATGGAACTCCCCAACTATCTTAAAGATTATTATTCTGACTTTCAAGGCAAATATCTTTCAAACTATTAAGTAAAAGGTATAAGTTTTATACATTTTTGAACGGCGGGTAAGAAGGTGGATCGAAAGGTAAACATTAAAGATTGTTTTGACGACTTTTTACTTTTACATGCATGAGAAGAACGGCAAAGGAACTATTGAGTCTAGTTTGCTCTTATATTAATATTTAAAATATCAACTATAAAAAAATCCAAATTGCCCGAGTATTGCACGTGTATCTTATCCTCAAGAAAAATTCAATGGTTGCTTAGAAGCGCTCACTAGGCAAATCCATGACTAAACAATTGCATATAATTAATAACCATTTGCTAAGCAACTTGTTTTAAACAATTTGATGGTAATCATTTAGGAACCTGATGTTTAAAAATTGATAGAAAACAAGGATATAGAATGAAAACAAACAGAAATTTACAGAAATGTCAGATTTGTTGGGTAAGGGGTAAGTGATATTGTTCCATTCATTCAACTGTCTAAATGTCAGCAAAAGATGCTAGGTCATGCCAAGCCCTTACTCTACACCTAATGTTGAAATTATAGAATTGAGATAAAATAAGATAAACAATTAAAAGATAAAACATTATTCAAGTTCCTAGAAAGTCTTACTTGGCTATTCACAGCTGAAAAAAGAGAATAACAGAAATTTCACTAAAATTATTCTTACTCTTTAATAATTTTCTTTATGAAATTATTCGACAAAACAATTTACTTGGAAACCATATAAAAGTTTTATTTCAAATCGTATATAGCGAATGATAAAACACAAGATAAACAATCACGACATCAAAACATATTTACCTTACTTGAGCAACAAGACTTACTTGTTCTTTATATACAAGAGTGATTATGCGAGAGAAAAAACAGCAATTTTTTCGTTTGCAAAGTAAAAGAATAAATAGTAGACAAATAAGTGATGCTAATATCTTACAATAATAAGGCGAATGATGCTAATCAAGTAAGAAAACAAACAACATATGGAAAATAAATGAGGGTTCTGACGTCATTGCAACAATATTGTGAATAATTCATTTTAAACACTCAGAATCTTATATTCAATCTTTATTAGATAGTTTTACAGTCTCAATACCATCGTATTACATGTGAAATAGATTGAATAGATCTACTGGTTTTAAACAATCGTTACTGGATTTAATATCTATGCATAATTTTTTAGTTTTAATCTACCAATCATTTTATAACTATTTATCACTCAGTATATGCAAGAAACAGGTAAAAACATATTTCAACATTTGAAGTACTGATACCGATTTAGAATGCATCATGATATTTTAGGATCATGAAATTTACAGAAACTAGGATAATCTCATATTTAACACACGGTCACTAAGACCTTGATTACATCAGGAGATTTCAAATACACAATCAGGGTGTTTTACATCCAGAAATTCAGAAATAATCTTTTTGTCGAAATCATGCCTAAAAATGGCTAATGCAAATGACTATTTTAAACATATGTGACATTAATTTAATTAATTTAATGCAAAACGTTTCATCTAAATCTATATTGAGTTGTTCCTCTGACACATCTCAGATATTAGACTAAAATCTGACCAAAAAGTTCAAAATAAATAAAAATAGACTAAATTACGTAGATAGCTTGTAAAATTAGAGAATACGTTTAGTTTGATATGATAGATGTAAAATAAATCATACAAGACAACTGTAGCTAAAAAGAAAATACAGAGCCAACTAAAACTGTTTGTTATTAGTACATATCATTTTGTGAACGTTAAAAATTCATTGAAGAAGAAATATTTTACCTCTATTATATATTTAAAATACTATCTTGTTCATCAATACAGGAACTAGTCGTCTTTATCTTTTTATTCAACCTTCCTTTTACAATTGCCACACATTATTTCACAATCCGTTCATATTTCATCCAGTAATTGTCATAAAAGTAAAACTTTCTCTCTGCTGCACCGTGAACAAGATGATGGAAGCCTTTTGTGAGAAGGTAGAAACCATGTGAGAAGGAAACACTAAAATGGATTATCTTTTGCGTCAACGTTATCCTCCTATAAATATGGGGTTGTATTATGAAGAAGAAAATGAATCAAAGTATTATCTGAAAGACTAATGAATTTATATCGATAAACTTTAATCAAAATCAATTTTAACTACGTAACGAATGATTAAGCCTTGAATGAGTGTAAGGTCTTGTATACAGGTCAATTAAGAAAAGATGCATTTGCAGTTCGTCCTACCATATTTAAGATTATAATGGTAATTAGAATTCAAACAACGAAAAAAAAGAGATTATAAAACTAAAATCTTGAATACTATTTTATAAAAGATATAACATCTGATTGGTTGATCTTTAATGGCCTCTTCCGGCTTCCCAAATCAAAGATTTTCAAAAAATAAAAAAGTTGTTCCCTTTATCAAGTTAACGTGCGAGTTGACGAGAAAAAAGATTGAAGTAATGCAACAAGTTTTTATCTCAAGAAAATGACTTTATTGTATTGACGATTTCTGACAATGCTGACGTCATCAGAAAATCGTGCAAATGCGATTCAAATGATGGGGGTCAACCATTTTTTCCACCATGTGTAGAAGTGGAGATTATATGTATTTTTATATCGTTTTTGTTGATTCTACATCAAATTGACAAAAGATGCCTGCAACAGGCTAAATGTAAAAATGAAAAATAAATATCATTTATCTTTACTTTAATTATAAGGATCTATCAACTATCGTCACTGTAAATACGTCCGTATTTTTTGACGTAATTGTCTAAAAACATGACGTCACATCAGAATTGTCGATGTCAATCGAATGTATTGTGACAATTATTGTTCGTACCAAATTTTGATTTTTCTATCTCATAATTAAGCTTTTTTTCTTATGGAAGATGGGGGTAAGCATTATTGATATCATAGTTACACATGGTTCAGTAAAGGGTAAAAGATCTTACTTTGCAAATAGATTTATAAAAATTTAACATGGTTAGCCTTTCTTGACTGATTGGCACGTCTTTTGATAATGTTTTTGCTTTTGTGTGGAATCTTATCTTATATCTCTCACATAATTTGTAATGCTTTAATTTGGTGTCAATATCGGATTTGGGCTTTATATTATTAACATTAACAAAATAATTATGTTTAAAGTTTAACGTAGAATGGAGAAATTCAATTTTCCATAATATGATATGAATAACTGATGTTTTTAGGGTTTAAGTTTTAATAAAGTCAAATTTATCTTATAACTTGTCATTAAACTATAACTTCAAGTTCGAAGCCTTTTTTCTTTTCTTTTTTTTACTTTTCCCATATATCTTTATCATTTTTAGTCAATACTCGGCAACAGTTTCAAAGGAGATTGATTTTATCACCCACTGTTTTTCAAGTACATTTCATTAGTACTCATCAATATGATATGAACTTAGTATTTCCTTTCCTTTCTTTTAAGGTATATTTTGCGCTCAATACTACAGCGTATTTATTGTTCAATTATCTGCCAATATTTATGTCCTTTGGTTTTCCCACAAACAAAATCTACCATAGATCTTAAAGAAAAGGTTGCACCTCGGCCTATTATTATATAGGATGGAAAATTCACGATGAAACGGTCATGCATAGCATAGCTAACCTAGTGACATAAATTCCATCAATTGTTTTGTCAGAGACAAACTAACAATCCAATTCATATGATAGGTTGACATGACCGACTTTTGTGTATCTTAGCTTTCAGAGCTCAGAGCAGAAAAATGTGTGGCATCATGAATGGTTTCCATGTTTACAATCGTAGATCTAAGAAGTATAGACTGTCATGAAAATGAACAAATACAAGTTATGAAATTTGACATAATCTAAAAAAGAAAATGTTTCCTTACTAATCCTTACTATGAATTTCAAAATACTTAAAAATACCTTTTTGAAATTGTTTCTACTGTAAAATGAAGGTAACTTACGGCTGGGATCACTAAACATGGACCTTATGTTTCTTTAAAAACAATGGTATTGCAATCCACGAAAACACCTTGAGATCAAAAAAGATAAGCATAAAGAAGAGTAACATTGTTTCCGATGGTATTTTGAAATTATCTTTCAAATATTTTCACCTTTCTTCGTTTAAAAAAAACGTTTTCTTGCAAATTTCTTAATAGGATAAAAGAATATCAGAATTGACCAAAATGTCTACTGAATATAACACGGCCTGATTCTTTTCTATGCACTTTTCAGTTGAGGTACTTCGACGTCACAGTTTGCTTGGATATTTCAAACTTAAGTCAACCTACCCAAAAGAAGTTTTGTCTTGCAGGCTCAGAATAAATTCATTATCGCAAAGGGGGTTTCAGATACCTTTAAAAAACGGTTTTTTATCAACAGATTGCTCGTCAATTATAGAATTCAATTCAATCTCGGTATGTGGAATGATATCAATATCATACTATTGTGTAAAATTGGAAAACCATAGACCCAAAAATGGCTTAGATAAAGAAGAAAATGCGAAAGATGACCTAATTCTGCATCATGTGATGAAAACTTATGGATATAGAAATATTAAGAAAAATCTTTTTTCTAATTTTGGCAGGGCAAAGGTAACAATTTAATTTATATTTGTGCCATTCTTTATGAAAAGCGGGGTTCGCGTTAATTGCTTCAAATTGCAATCTTTTCTGATATTAATTCACCCTATAAAAAATAGATCGAGAAAATACCAGGATGGTACTTTCCGTAAATTTACCTAGACGTTGGCATGGCCTGTACGTCATGGTTGTATGATAAAGTAAAAATAAGACAATCAACGCTAAATCCCATCTATCATTAGTAACATCTTTCATCTATAGATAATTGGTGCTTTTAGTAAAACTCTTTTCAATGATGTAAATCTTAGATTTAATTGGGGATCTGAGTAAGAGTTCGTGGGAAAATTGGTGTACGCGATGTTTCTAAGTAAAAATCGAAAGAAACATGTCTCAGCTATAAGAAATTATTTGGTAATAATTCCCTTCTTCGTCAGCAAGAGAGAATTGGATCCTAGGGGTCATGTACCCATTCCCATCCCCCATCTCTTATTGAGAGAAAAATAAATTTTGTCAAAAGTTGAAATTAATAGCACTAGAAAACTGATCATTTTTCATCTATAAACTTTGGTCTAAAAATCAATTCATAGTTTTCTTTGGACGGTTAAATGTTTGATGACGTCATCATTCCTTTGAAATATCATAATCAAGAAATTTTGCCTTATAATCGGACATATTAGCCTGTTTATTAGGGCATTGTTTTACTTTTCAACCGTTTCATAGCAAGTTCTGGGTGCTGAATTTTTTGGTACGAACCGATTTTTAAAAAGATATGCACAAAATTTTTTTTCGTTTTTTTTCTCATCGATTTATGTTCCATTTCCCTCAATTTCTTTTTGAAGTATCTTCATTTGATCATTACTACGTGCGCACGATTTTTTTGTGTCATAAGCTATATGGAAAATACCTCAACTAAAAAGTGACTAGCGAAGATCAGGCCGTATTATATTCAGTAGGCCATGGAGCAGCCCAACAGTCTTTGTCAGGAACATTTGCTCTTCAGAGCGATAAATCACGCGCGCAAAGTTGCCAACGTGCGCGATCTTCAGTTACCTGCGCGATCTGTATATAAAGATAAATTGAAGTTGACCTGTTTTAAGGTTATTACTTCTTCGTTTCATCTTGTCTCGTTTAACTCAGTGTAGGCACATGCACATCTATTGTTATAGAATCCAATACCAGGTTGAATATCATGAAAAAAAATGTGTTTTGAGCAATTCACGTGCGCGTTTTTTCGCGCTTCTAAACTGCTTTGCGTGCGTGGAGCGTGCGGGAGCGCGATCGCGCGCGTCTTATGACAAAGACTGCAGCGTCTTTCAACAGACGATTATCAATGGTCTGTCACAGGTCTAAAGTGAGATGGACCGTCACTTACCGTATGATAGACGTTTTATCTCACACAGGTCTGATTCAAACTTTTGTAAGACGTCTATTAGTGGAATACGCCCAATTGTCCAAAAGTGGTCACACTAATGAGTTGACGTCTGGTAGCCAACAAACGTGTACGGTCTCTAACGGACCTTTTAAAGACGTCTGTTAGGAAAAGAATATCCGATCATGTAATACAGGGACCTTTGTTAGACATCTTGTAGTCGTAGGCCTTCTTTTTGACGTCAATTATTAAACACACTTGGATTGTCCTTCAGTAGATGTCTCACAGAGAAACCTATGTGCTCATTAGGAGGAAGCATTCACAATGTTGAGTCCAGGTGCTACGACAGCAAACTAGACAGTGGTTTGTCCTAGCCGTTTTATAAAAATTTCTTAATTATTCCAGGGATAACATCTTTGAATCACTTCGTCAGCATTGGCAAATACTGTTGCTTTAAGTATACCACGCACATAAATCGTCCCTAATTTCGTACACAGAGGAGTATGAATTAAATCTACCTGTATCAAAAAAATTGAAGTCGGATTTTTTGAAATGGAGAAGTAGGAAGCTTTTTCGTCGTATAACTTTGTTCTTCTTTTTTTCCTCCATTTCTTTACCGATTTTTCTGATTTTTGGTGTGTGACCCCTGACCGGGACTGAGATTACCTGTGTGAAATTTTAAGTTCATATTTTGGCTGGTTCGGGAGATATTTAACTTGCGGTAGTTACATGTCAGGCCTTGTATAAAGCTGGCCATGACACTACATACAACCATATGATGGACTCCTCGACCTGCGTTTTGAATAAGGAATTAACAAAACTAAGTATACATGATATTATTGATTGATCGAGTCCAGTGGAAGGTTCATTCTCTACACTTCTGTTCGAGGCGAAGACTAAACATTTATTTTTTATAAAGAAATATTAACAATTCAGCTCTCACATATGTTCTTTTCATGGTACCGTGATATCACTAATGTCAGGGCAATAAATAGGAAAGATGTAGAGTACAAACTGGTGACAGTATGAAAAAAAACATGTTATTAAATTTTCATTACTTATTTCCAAGTAATTATGACATCGTTCTCACTCAATGATGTGATGAGGGACTTTACTATAGGAACTGTGACGATCAAATTCTTGATGATATTCAACTGAGCGAGTCAGTATTTTCTTGACTATAATTCGGTTTTGAGGTAGTAGGGAAGTTACACCATGATGGTAGAAATTTATTCTTGGTGTCTTAGAAATTGAATAAAAAGAATAGATCGACTTATGAAGGTTATGGTTAATGGGGAAATTTGTCAAATACGGGGCACAAATAATCATCCCCGAAAATTATATTTCAGTTTGTTTAAGCCATATGAAGTTCTGTAGTGCAGAACGCGATGGTTTAAGCAAATGGAGCAATTAAGGTTATGTATTTTGTTTCTTTTGCTGCAGGGTGTGTACCCCAAAAGGCAAGTAAATTTTATATCTGCTCCCAGGCAGTGTAGGTTTATTGTAAACTAAAAATACGTGATTGTAAAAACTTTTCCTGACCATCTATTTCATTTTCAGAAAGATGGAAGTTAGCTTGGAATGGCAGACACCTTTTTTGGTATGCACCCCAAAATATGGGTTTAACTTTTTCTAATTCTCTCCTGAATAAATTGACTGCATTGAATATGCTTCCGGATGTAAAGGCGTTTTCAGGGGCAGATCCAGAGGTGTGCAACAAGTGCTTGGGCACCAGTCAGATTTTAAAAAAGTATATTTTTTTGGTTATTATTCGTCCAAAACAATTTGCAAGAGACACACAAATAGATTTCATAGCAGGATGGCACCAGTCAGAATATTTCGTCGATCCGCTACTCGGCGTTTTGCTCATTGCACTACAGAATGTCAGTCTATGCACTCCAAAATGTAGGTTCAGATTGATTGGATTTTCTTGAAAAAGAAAAATTGAAGTGCGACGAACCAAACTGTGGCATGTAGTAAAGATACCCAGAAATATTCATGCCAAAGGTGAGTAAACCATGATAACTCTAAGTGCTTTTTTGATCAGTAAACCTAGTCATTGATTATAGTATAATTTTGAATCTTTGAACTTGACATACCGGTACGTTATTTACTATATCTGATTGTTTACTTTGTTCAAATATCATCGCTATTGTCCAAAGAATTTGAAAATATTGTAGTGATAATTCTAACAACTAGTTTTGGGTGTTCTTTGATTGATTTTTTGTAAAAAGTGCTTTATTTAGGTCGAAAGTGTTACATAAATAGATCAGGCAGAAGTAGAAAGAGAACTAGGTGAGAAAAATGGTATTGTTTGCTTTCTTTTGAGAAAATGATCAGAAGTTATTCATGTTCACATATCAATGAAATCTGCTAATTAAGCAACTTTCGCATTAAAATCTTAATTATTTGATTTAAGATTTGTAATGTAATTACTAGATATTGAAGATGAAAACTTATTCTCCTAAATTTTACCCATTTTATAACTTATCTCTTAAATCATGTGCAGTCACGAAAAGGTAAGAAATCATGCAAATGTATGTTTTAAATGGTTCTTTTCCCAAGTAGAACACTTCAAAGATGCTCAAATATTTTGGTTAAAAGCATCATAATGTAAACATATAACCCCCATCCACATTTCCTCGTTGCACATTTGGGTCTTAATGGAATGGTCTAAAATTACAATAAACCATCAACCAGCATTATAGGGTGCATAGGCATTATGAGGTGCACACCCTGAGATATATGAAGCAGCTTTTCGCGATTTCTTTTATTTTTCTCCTATGAGTTAGCATATGTTACGGGGGTAATGCTAATGATAAGATCTCATTTTTTGGACGCTCTAACCATTAGATCTTATCAACAATTGAGTTACTTCATGGCTTACTTAAGGGTTCGGCCTGATAATCGAAAATCTACTCTCTGTGTATTGCCTAATGAAAAACGCAAGAAACAGTTTTTACAACATATGGGACAGAGCTTTTAAGACCAATAATCATAAAATTGGCAACTCCTCTGTGCAGATCACCGTTTTCATCTACACCACCTCCTCCTGTATATTCTTCACATTGCCTCAAACATCAATATAACATCTTCTGAAATATTACCATTTTCTTTTAACAATTTCAATGTCTTTAAAGTGTCAATTTTCCCAGATGTAATTCTTCTAAGAAAGGAAACAGATGGTAATTTGAATTGTTATAAAAGTAGCTTGAAAGCAGGGAGCGATGAATATCGTAATGCATAACGTATCAATTTGGCAGAATAAATGGGATGTTTTTTAAAACGAAGCCTATGTATTTCTTCTAACACATCCTCACATTGATTGCTTTCTTGACGAATATAATTACATAAATTTGGCATTATATCTTTGCTTTTTAACTTGCATGTCGATCCTTTACGTAACCATTCTGGAAGGGGAATAAGGGATCCTTTAAAGAATAGCTTAACATGAAGATCGGAATCAATTCTGATACACTCTGTTATTTGTGGAATCGAGAGTTCGTCCAACACTGTTTTGAAGAAAACCACATGATCGTCATAAGAAGAGCATTTGTTGTTATAGGTGGGAGACATGATGGTTTTTTGTCGTACACGCCAGCAGGATTAATGGTTGGAATGACCGATAAATTTGTAATAAGACAAGGTTGTCGTTCATTTCGTTTGATATATTTTTCTTCGAACTGATTTTTGCAAATAAATACTGCGCTATCCGCTCTTAGGTCTTGGCGATTTTAAAATCGTATCCATTGCTGTCTTCGATCAGGCTCCTTCAACGATTTTGATCCAAAAACGCTTTTGGTGGCCTTTATGATTAGTAAACGTAGTGTGGAAAGAAGCGATCTGCGACACTTTTTTGTGGGGGAAAACTCGGCAACCTCCCCGAGGCCATCCGAAAACCGAAAACCTCGCCGACTAAAATTCGTAATTAAGCGCGACCCTTAACGAGTTCATTTATATCGATGACGTCATCACCGGACCGACCGACAGACGAGCCCAGACCCTCAAAGCGATCCCCACCCTTGGAGAACTCGAAAATCATGGCCTTGAAATCTAAAAACAATGGAAACCACACCTTAACCCTCAAAAATAAGAATTAACAGATTACAGCAAAATGAAACAAAAGGTTAAGAAAGAAACTAAGCGAGAATTACATTTTTTAGTTTTTTCTTCTTCTTCAATAATAATAATAATTATACAATTAGTATATATTTACAATCTATTCATATCACAAATACCATTATCCTCGCGGGTCTAAACTTGCCTCAGTGGCCCACCTCGACAATTGCTCGCCGTAACTAAGGCTACGGCAAAGTTTTATTTTTCGGATTTTTACTTTTTATTTTGGTCAGTATTTTTATTTTGACAATTAAAAAGGGTACAGGTGGTGATATATCCGAAATATTTTGGAGGTTTTTAGGTATTAAGTAAAAAAATCACACACTTATAGTGTGTGGACGTCTAAACTTGCTTTCTAAATTGCATAAAACGGCCTTGGCGCTGGAACCGAGTAACATTAAGCGGCGATAAAAGTTGTGTGTAGATACATATTTTCATTTGGCAAGTGCGGAACTATAATTTTGTTAATTAATTATTAAATAAATTCAAAAAAACGTGTTTTTTGCTGATTTTTAACCATTTCGGGGACACTATTACACGCTTTGCCGAAAATAAGCACATTTTCCGCACTTTGATTCGGGTAGCAAAAATGCTATATTTTCCGAATCAATTGAAGTCATCACGTCAGTCCTGTCCAATAAGAGCGCCAAAGGATTAATAAATCATTTATTAAATAAGTAAAATTCATCAAAAAAATACATTATTTTGTTTTTCTCCAAAATTCCCGTAAATAAACAGCCAATCAAGAGGCGAGAAATTA
>JAUKPT010001391.1:0-15436 GCA_032273505.1 Nanomia bijuga
TAATTCTAGAGTTTTTTTTCCAATCCCCCATACTATTCCAACCTCCCCGTCTATTAGAGAGCAGAGAGTATTGGTTCATGAAGAAGCGTTTTCGTCATTTTTGATTTTAACAAACCTTTTCATAGAATATATTACAGTTTTAGCCTAGATATCAGATAGTCGCTAACTTTTCCCCGATAAATAAGCAACTAACGAAGTTAGTAATATGACACTTTTCTTACATTTGTCCGCGGTAATTATTAAAGCTTATGCAATAGAATGTACTATCAAAATCTCCTTGATAGTTTAATAGCATTTAATAATAACATTCTATTTTCAACACAACAGTAGGAGATTAAGCTAATACTAATTACCCGGACAAGCATTGGAAAAAACGTCAAGTTAGCAAATATCCGCTATTTTTTACCTACAAATTATTGTGATATTTTGTATTAATTCTGATTTATAACTCGGAGAATATCATGGTTACCTCGTTTTTTACCGATATGTGTGATATCGAGTTATTACCAATCATTGTTCAGTTTTCTAAAACCATTAAATGCTTTTGAGTGAGCGAAAATCTACTTCTTTTGCTCCACTTCTATGGAGGAGAAATCATTTTCAAAAGTGTGAAAAAGAATACAAAAAAACAAACTTTAAATGATTTTGATTAATAACAATTCTCAGATTTGTGTCTCGCTCAGAGTACATCTTGTTCTTAATTCATGTATTGCACTCCGATTATGAACTCTATTGCTCATTGCTCTATAGCAGAATATAAAGTTATCAGTATGGCAAAAAACGGCGATATCGTGGCATCGCTAGAGTGTTTTTTCAATATATCTTTATTTGATAAATGTATTCTTTATCCTTCAGTAAAACCACTTTAATCAAGATGTATACAAATGCAAAGTAAAGGCGATCAATATCCTAGAAAGGATATTGCTGTATTGAACTTCTTCAATGATTTCCTACTAAGTTATGTCATATAGAAATAAGGTTAATGCTTTGGACTTATTTTTATATTTTCTCCATAACACATAAAATATTAATACAATTAATTAACACGCGCACAAGAAGAGAATTAGGTTGCAAAATTCAAGCATAAACATTCATGAACACTTTTGGATCCAGATGCTAATTAAGATATATGGCCAAAAACTTTAGTTTAAACAAAAATCCATCTTCTTATAAATACGATAATCTATTGATAGGCGTTTATGGAAATGCATAGATTATGTTCCATATTTTCGAAATAACATTGTTTGCTATAAGTTTATCTCCCTTATCTTTGATTCTGAAAATCATTTTAAATACCGATATATGATATTTCTCTTGAATAATTAATGAATAATTAATGAAAAAATATTATTTGCTCTGTTTTTGTTTCTGTTCTACTCTTTTTTCTTCATGATTTTGTTTATTTATTTTGTTAACGTGGAAAGGTAATAGCGACATTAAATAATTTGGTAGTGATGATTATTTTGCATCTTCTTTTCTTGGTGAGCTGTAGAGGAGTCATGATAAAAGTGGAGAGGCGCAATCAAGATTTGATAATGCTGAAAGAGAAAAGACTTTGTCAAAAAATTCATACTACGTACAACCAATCACTTCAATTGTGCAAATGCCAAACTTCGACATTGTCATCATTTTTTGGTCAGGAGACAAAAAGACCAAAATGTCATTCAAATGAATTATTGAAATGCTCTGGAAACAGAACAACCGTTGTATATGTTTATAATCAAAGTTCGATTTTATCGTTGAAAGACATGTTGAGAAGGAAGCATGGTCGATGCAGTAGTTTAAATATTTCAAAAGTGCTGCTGTGGAACTTTTTTGCGATTATTTCTTTGTATGGACCTTCATCGTTCAGGTTACAAGTAATTTGGGAGGATGTGTCATCAATTGCACTTCCCAAAATCAAAGTTGATAATTGGAGATTGGAAATAAACTTAAATATGACATTATGGCAAGGTCAACTTTTACAATTGGAAGATTCCTGTACTGATACTTGTATTATTATAAAAGTGAAGGGCTCAATTACATACCCATATAATATTGATCTGTTATTTGACAAGGAAGCGAATAAACAGAGCTTTGACACTAATAGAACGAAAAGGAGTAGGTATTTGGAACGATCCATGTTATCACGAACCTCTCTTGTAATTATCGTTCTTTCAATTTTATTTCTGTTGGTCGTTCTTCTTGCGTTAAGTTTGCATCGTAACATGAACCAGGCACATATAAACCAGGTAGCAGAATTTGCAAATTATTGTATCGAGCATGAAATAGAAGAAATGATTTGTAAACGCTGTTCAAACTGCGAATGAAATATTTCAGCGGGTTGCCTCTTGTTCACATGTCTCGCAGTTTAATTAGTTTTGAAATTCATCACGGAATATCTGAATGCTTCACTTACTACTTATACATGTTTTGTCAGATCATGACATTTTCTAATTAACTCTGTTGTCTTAATCTTAAATGTACTAGGCTTTTTGAGGGATTGTTGTGACAAATACTCGGATAGTTCAAGACATTATGGTTTGAATTCTTAATAATTATTTTTTATTAAAAATTTTCAGTTTCAAATCATGTCATTTTTGGTTAATTTTCATCCCAGTGGGCACCTGGATCTTAATAGAAGTCTTGCAGACATCTATTACAGGCAATATTCTGGTGGCTGAAAATTTGCCTCTCATAGACGCGAGAGATTATCTGACAGACGTTTTTTAGGGATCAAGTTCTGCACTAAGATCGGCCAAATCAAGTACCCTACAAACCCACGATCTTCTAATTGACAAGTGTCAAACGCTTCTTAGACGTCAAATGGGAAGATGAAGATTTATTTATAAATTAAGCGGATATTCATGAAAGGAAGTCGTTAATAGGAAGGAGAGGTGGTGTTGTAAGCGGATGCCTTGTCTTTATTTTTTTAATTATATTTCACTCTTATTCTTCAGTTTTATTGATAAAATATTAACTCGATTAAGGCCACAAGTTATTTCATCTTTCAAATAGCTTGCGGTTAATTCAAATACTTCGAGACACATTTGCTTGGAGTTTTCGTAAGTACAAAGGGGGGGGATCATCAATCGACTCGGATGATAAGGAAGCAGTGATATGTTGACATTTCCTTCAATATAATTATATTCTACTTTTCAAGAGATATTATATAAGGTTTTTTAACAAATGAAGGTAATCCAAATTTTTCAAAGTATTCTGTCGTTTCAGTGAATAATCATTATTTATGTCAATATACTCAGTATACCCTCTCTGTTTTTAGGATTGTAAAAAAGGACATTTATTACATATATTTGATCAGATGCCTAAAGGGAGGAAGGAAGGGCGTTCCGACGAGAAAACAAAAACAGATGAAAGGAAGAGTAGGGATTTGCGAATCTCAATTGGACGGTCTTAATGATACACCCATTGTCAATACTTTTATCCATCTTTTGTAATCTAATCTCTTAATGCAGGAATAATGTGCCGATTTTTCTAAAAATTAATATTGAGCCATCATTTGGTATCATAAACATTCTCTGAAAAAATCAGGCCGAACACATGATTGGTAGGTACTGAACCAAACATTGCAGCACTTTGATAAGGCCTGTTATACAGCACGCCACAACGTATAGTATTTTGTATTGAAACTTTATATGACAATTCGTCTCCGAGTATTCACTTTTTTGTGGACACACTGTAGTGTGTTCCTTCTAGCGCCTATTATCGCTGAGCGTATCTATGTTTGGTATCTGTGTTTTTAGTAGAAAATGTCTGTTAAGGGGTGAATAACTTCGATACAAAATGTTGCTCTCTCCCCCCTTCACGAGAGTGGAGAAGAAATCAATTCTCGATCTTTTAGTAGCTTTTTCTTTCTTATTAGCATTGAATGGCCTCTTGTTCTGTGTTGATTTCCAGCAAGAGTGACAAATATTTCTTTATCAATTCATATCGATCCTTTTAATATTTTGTAGCAAATCATAAGGTCTCCACATTTTTTTCTATACTCCAATGATGGTAGATCTAATTGACGCAGTATTTCCTTGTATGAGGTATTCTACATACCGTCAATTATCTTAGTGTCCCTTCTCTGGATTCTTTCTATATATATTGTTGCAATTACAATTATGTTTTATTGTTAAGACGATGGGAGGATGCTTAACAGACATTTTCTGTTAAGAAATATGAAAACTTTTTTGAGATGTCTCCTTAGTGACATAACTTAACCGATATGAAATTATTAGTACGTAGATAATTGACGTAAGAGGAAATATTTTTTTGAAATTATTTTCGTGACATAAAAACTTTGATGTTTATGGTTAATGGTATGCACTTACAATAAAACAGCTCTTTACGTGTTTATCATGGCAATGGATTACGTCCCGCGTTGGTCACCTGAGTTTTTCAAATGAATAATTGATAACTTTGATTTGATAATCATTGTTTATTTTGATAGACGAATTAATTTTGACAGACATAAGAATTCAAATATTCAGAAATCGAAACTTGTCTGGGTTTTTATTTCTAAATATATACTGATTATTTTAACATCTTTCTTTCAGAGTATACTTACTCTGTCTTGTTCTTTTCTTCGAGCTTCCAAAAAATAGTTTTTTTTGCCCTTGTTTAACAACCAATTAAACAATGTTGTCGTTATACCTGTTTAACATAGAACCATCCTTACTTTGATGGCTAGTAGTTATTTTTAAACAAAATGTAACTTCAGTTCTTTTAAATTTATTAAATAAAAATCAAAGAATAGACCTTTTCCAAGTAAAATTCGTCATAATGTCGTGGGGGCAAAACCGTGTGTTTCTTTTATGAAATATACAGTAAAAATGGTTTTTAGTCTGTCTCAACATAAAAGAACTATTTTTTTGTAATAGCCATAACTGCTATATTTTGCTCGTTTTTACTCATTTTTTCACTCGGCGTAGGATTTTACCCGCGATGAGAGATGGGAAATGAGGAATGGTAAAACTACTCCTCTTGATATAAAATCCTTCATAACTCGGATTTACGAAATAAAAAGAAAAAATCTTTTTTTTATGTGATTGAAATATCAAATTACATAACAGATATGGAATTCAATAAAATTAAACATCAGGAAGTTTAAGAAAAAAGGATTTTGTGTGAATTTTTAACAAGCCTTCTTTTGTTAAAAAAAACACTCGCGCTAGTTTTTATACTAGAGTGAGTTTACTAATAATTGTATAACTCACGATTGCTTTGATAAATTTTAACAAAAACTTGGAAAATATTCTTGAATTGTGTTGATAATACTTCATACGTTTTTTTTACTCGGTACATTTAGTGGAACACTGTTTTTTAGGGGGTCAAATTACCCCCCCCCCCATTCACGTCGACCATTGAAAATATAGGATTCCTCACCGCGGGTTAAAGCTGGTACTCATTTGTGTCTTTAACGGCTATATCGCGTTTTACAAAGTTGCAACTCAATTATCTTCTACTTGTTAACGGACGAGAATTAAAATGATTAATTACGTCATCATTCGTGGTGGCAATCTAGCACGGTGTTTTGCCACCTACAATGACGTCATCAATTTAATACTTCATTTGAACATCACAATTTTTGCGAGAAATCTTTGTAGTGGAATGAGGCCAAAACATTATATATTTTCTTCTCAATTGGATGGCGTCATGAATTGATTTCTCTTAACAGGTTGTTGCGAATAACCTGGCTTCGATACCGTTGCCGTGACGTCATTTTGAAAAAGGGGAAACACGAGAATGAATATGTGTTGTTATCGCGTGTACGTCGGCCTAAATCAGTCCCGACTCCTCTTCTGAATGAAAATATTCTCAGTCTTCTCAATCAAGAAGAAGTCTCGACGTCGCTTAATCTATTATTCATGAAGTCTCGTCTGCCAGTAAGCAATTGTCTCAACACTATAACCAGTCGATCGATTGGTCGAAAGTCTAGTCACAAAGAATCTTGAGTGGTTGGCATGGTAACGTTACCATGGGTTTCAGGTTTGACGAAAACTTTGAACTGTGAGACTTCATCAATCTATCAGGATATTTTTTTTATGAGAATATACTTATGTGTCAGGACATTATGTATAAACTATTCCCTGCACCTTCTGGTGAAATGTAATTTTGTCAACTGTTTTGTTTTTCTCCGATTCACTCTGAAATGACCTTCTTTGCCAGGATTCCACTATAATTATGAAAACTTTTTGTTTTTGAAGTTTATGAAGTTTTTTAATTGACTCTGAAATATTCCTCTGCTTTAGGATTCTACTGTAATTATGACGGCTTCTGAAGTTGAAAGCAATTATCCTGCCCAGCAGATGGCACCTCAGCATCATGCTCACATGCAACACCACAACACAGGGGAGCCTCTCTACTCTGAGGTGGATCATCAGACTAGGGTAGTATATGCTCCATACGCAAGGTAAGAGCTCTTTAATACCTTTTCCAGGTTTCTTATATCTTGTTGGACAATTATAGCACATTTTTCAATATTTCTGGAAAACGGCTTTAAGGGTGACATTTCTCAAGATTCATACTGACTTTACTATTCTAAAGAAACAAGAAACAAGGTTTGATAAGTTATATTATAACTTTGGAGATGTATGATGGCGATACGGAACACGGGTAGATGAAGCACTAGCTACATTAGGATGGCCATGTAATTTATTGAAAAATCTCTCACCTTCAGGATCTTAACTAAAGAATTGAAGGAAAACAATGAAACATACGGCTTTAAATTGTAGGGACCTTTATCCTGACTGTGTATGCAAATTCTACTGACAACTGTTTGCAGGTTCAAAAAACCTGTTTCCATTGATGGTTTTATTTTTTTCCATTTAGCCCAAATCTATTTTACTCTATCTATGTTACTTAATTTTCATAGATTAAAATCATGTTATTACAGAATTTATTGAATATTGCGTAGTATGCGCTAATCGGCGACACCATGTTGATGTCAACAATAAAGCGTATGCGAATTGATGAATCAAACTTAATGACTAAATTCTCAAAGATTGTGTGAGAAAAAATGAAAGCATGTATTGTAAACGAGACTCAGAAAGACATTGCGTTATTACGTGCGTGGTGTATTATATGATTATGATGCATCTTATGAAGCAATTATCTTCAATGTGTAAAACCGATGTTTTTAGAAATTGAATTATCCTTTGCAATAGAACTTAAGTTTTTTAATTATTTCTGGGTCTTAAAATAGATTTCAAAGGCTTAGGGTATATGGTTCAAGTAATGGCGACTACGATACAAAAGTCCCCCAAAAAATTCAATGTAGAAATCCTATTTTTGGAGGCTTTTTGGTCCATTTTACTATAAAAAGGGCACCCCTAAAAAAAGTGCATTTTCAAAATGTTTAATTTTAAAAAATTGATTAGATAGCTGGATTGAGCATTAAAAATAGATGAAAAAAGTATGGTTTGCAAAGGTTTTAAATCAGTTTTCTTCTAATTTATTCCAGGCTTACTTAATATTACAGTAGAATGACTGGGCTATAAGCATATTCAGGCTCAGGTATGCTAAAAAAAATAAGCACATAAAAGCATATCAGCGAAACAGAATATTCGCAACAATTCAACTTTTTCTATTTTTCTTCACTACTCTCTGTACTTAGTTATTTCTTTTCTTTTTTCAAAGCTTGTTCGAAAAGATCATAGGCATCGGGAATTCTTGAAATACTTCTGAATTGGGTACTTTGGAAATCAAATAATGGGCTTTCGAAATATATACTATCATATAACTAGCATAAATTGAGCCTCCTTAGAGATTTTGACTAAGCATATCCGAGCCAGATCTCCAAAAAAAAAAGCTTATCAAAATAACATGTACTCATACTTTTGAAGATAGCCTGTCCACTTCGCGACACTGTGCAACCGATCACGCAAACATTTCTTACTGACAGATCTGTGAAGAGGAATTTTAGTCAGTTTCATGAATAATGTCAATTAAGATATCATAAGATATCATATTTGATAGAAGTTCTTGTCTGATTTGATACTTATCTGTCGTAGTATGTTGAACCTTTTACAATGAACGTTAGATTACTCGAAGTGTCGTTAAATTTCTTGATAATTATCTCTTTTGTAATTACGCATTTTATAAATCTTTGTTTCTCTCAGTATAAATTCAGCTCTAAGTTAAGGAACTGAGGTACTGACTTTAAATCGTTGAATTCACTTTTTGCTAAATATTCCAAGAACAATAATAGGAAAAACTAGTATGTTGGTACCTTTAAATGTGATCTATGATCCCACCAAAAATGGAGATTTAAGATGTTCATTTTAGGGGTCAATAACCCCGCAACTACTTTTCGTTTTGACTCAGCATATGAATATTTGGATTCTACGGTCAATTTTGTCTCTGATATGTAATAACTAGCCTTAAGAAAAGTTGGGAACCCTTAAAATCCAAAAATCTGTCGGCATAGAATAAGGCCATACCTATAGATGGCCATTGGTTAAACTATAAATTTCCTGGATCGAAAATCCAATTTACATGCGGGAAATAATGTATAAAGCACTATTTATTAAATTTAAAATCTCAGCTGGGGATTGTTCCCGTTCTCCTGGTCTTACTTGACCTCTTGGGATTATACTCATACTTCCTCTTTCTCTTTTAGGAAATAAGGTAGCTTTTTTTTGAAATTTGAAAATTCCTGGTATTAGTCGTCGTTCGAAAATGTCATTTGGAATGAATTAGCACTCGACTAAAAACGTCCCAAGAAGCGAAGAAGATGAAAAGGAAAAAGAAGATGACGACGAAGAAAATGATTTTTAATTGTTCTGCTGTTGTTGACTAATGAACCAGTGAGAGAGAATTTGAGGATTTTTTTTTTGTACAAATAACGAATATTTCTCATTTACGAATCGGAAAAAAAGTTTTACTACGAATCGTGTGAGAAATTTTTTAACGTTTTTAATACGGTGTGTTAACTTTTTTTTTGATTTTTTTTTGGTTTTCAGTTGGATTTTAAATTTATTTCCATTTATTTATTTATTATTTTTTTGTTATTTTTTTAAAAGAGTTTATTTTTTTTTCTCTAACAGTTGAAAACAAAGTATGTTTTTTTAATTTTTTTGTAAGCGTCCACTCTGAAGTTCAGGAATGTGCGCGGGGACTAAAGAAGTGTTTGCTCGCTTTTTGGTCTTTTTATCCGAGGCTGTGCAGTTATTCTACATATGTTACATATGATGAAGTCAAAGCAATAGCTTTGCGAAGTCAAATACATCAACTTTATTCTCTTGTTGAGACACAGTATCAGAAAGATACATCCTTACGTTAATCTCCGTAACAATTAAGCCATTTGTGCCACAGTTTGACTCGAGTTTCTAACGCATACGTTCTTTTCGTTATTTCTCGACAATTTGGTTAAAAAATTTCAAGTATTTCTTGTAAATATACAAATAGTCAAATATATGGTATTTATTTGGAAGTTATTTGGAACTACATTATGCCTGGTTGTTAGTTGAGTGGATTTGTTTAAGTGAAGTGTGCCCATTCATGTAGGTCTTTCCTCCTCCTTCAAGGGGTGTGATCGGTATTTCTTCTCGTCAGCCAATGCGGAGCAATTGTATACAGTGCCCGGCAACGTAGACAAAATTCTGTTCGATGTCATAAAAAGTATAAGAAAATCTTAATTTATTGGTTAGTGCCAAAGCCTAGAAATGCCCAAAAGTCTGCCTCGAAATGTCGATTGTGCACTTGGTAAGTGGGATGGGGACTTAATTATTCACAGGATTACCATGCAAATACATAGTTATTTATTCAGACTCCATACACGTTTCCATTCTGTCAATCCTGTCTCGTTCATTCATTCCAGATTGCAAACGATATTTTTTTGTTGCCTTCTTTATTTAAAATGATGAAAACTTTTTTTGTCTGATTTATTTTTACGATATGAAGAAGACATAGAGAATTTTTTTTTTTTTTGATTTTTATGTTGTACTGCTTCTTTTTCACGCATGCGCTTTTAAAGTTTTTTTTTTTAAAATGAAGAAGAAGAAGAAGAATTGGTTGTTGGTATTTGGACACGCAATTTTTTTATTTAGGTTTTAGTGTCTCATGGTGTTCAAATACTGCTCCAAACTTTCTTGAAATTAATTTATTTTTTTCTTGTGGATACGCGTCCGTTTTTTCTGGCAGATAATTTTAATCCAGTTTAGAATAGAAACAAACTTATTTTTCATTTGATGATAGAAGGTGATGAATATTATTTCTTTAAGTTCTGATTATCATTGATGTGGTATTATATCGATGAGAAAAATGGGACTTAAAAAGTGAACTTGGCCTATGAAAAGAATATGTCTTCTGTAACTTGTGTAAATAAGAGAATGAATCTTTTTACTTAATTATGTTATGAAATAAATTTTCTTGTAAATCTAGTCAAAAAGATGTCAAAACTAATCATTATTATTTTTTGGATTTTACCTATTGAAAGATTTTTTTTTTATTTATTTTAACAATGGCCATTTATGAGCTCCAAACCAAATTTATTTTTGCTGTTTTTACAAATTTTAAAAAGACCATTTTGTTTGTCGACATTTCCTGTGAGAAAAGCAAACCGTCAAGAGATCTCTTTGTTTATACTTCATTTTCTATATCTGGAACGCGATTCATTTTACATTGATTCATCACACTACTATTGCAACGTCTTTTATACAGTGGGATGGAAGGAAAAAGGAATTTCGTCCAGATGAATTTGAAGTGTTTGTATATGAATATTTTTGCAGTGTCTTGAATGCGGGCGATGATGCAGAGGTGCAGAATTCAACTCATGCGGTATAAATAATCGATAAGATATTCTAAAAAAACGTGCTGACAGGAAAAATTCCCTTATCGCTCTTGTTTGGCTCGAGTGCTCTTTAGCCAAAAACTTTCATTATTTTGAGGTAGTCACCTAATCCTAATCCCAAAAACTCAAAACTCAAAACTTTTTTTCATTTTCATACGTGTGCAATTCTGCGGATCATAGATTCAGCTGGCTTGAAATGATTGATCCGAAAATTATATTTTGGATAACATATTGCCAGAATTGAATCTTTTTTTGGTACGTTGTTTTTCAATACTTAAGCCTTTAATTTTGCCTATAATACCTAGACCTAGTAGTGAGGCTGAAAATACTACACTAGCTCGTTTTTTGATAGGATATCTTACACAATTGGACAAGCACTGTAGCATTTGATATGGCTGAGTGTACATGATTCGAATTCGTTCCACAAATCTTTCATCTGTCCCTCCATTTTTTTCAAGACAATTTAGAAAATAAAAGTATTTTTATACTTAGCTTTTAAAGAATATGATGATTGAGTAGTGCAGAGATTTATTGTATTTGTTAATAATTTTATTTTCATTGTTTATACGTCAAAAAAAGTGTTGTAACATTGTGTTGTTAATAGCGGTTTTATTTTCTGCGTTTTATCGACTTATTTATTTCTGCATTTAAATATAAGAACAATCAAATGAAATTAATTGGTTTTAGATTTTGTTTTTAAATTTTAGATTAGTAGGTCTATTTTGAATTTGAAACGTTTTCATTGATGTGGTATATTGGAAATAAAGCTAATTTTTCATGTGTCCATGCCAAGCCTTTTTCTGGTTACTTTTCGCTCCCAGTCTTGCAGATAAACCCTAGAAAAGGTATGCAGCTTTAGTTGCGTCCAAAGTCCTTATTCCATAAAGCAGACCAACCACTATGCAATCGTTACGTCATTATCAATTGCTTTAGTTTGATTGGTCTATATATAGGTTTTTGAATTTTATTGTTTAAACTGAAGATTTTAATAACTGGTTATTTTATTAGGTTTAGTAGTAGTATCCCACTTGAAACTTATGAAAACCAACTCTGATAAAAAAAACTCTTTTTCAACCAATTTGACCTAATTGTAAAGTAAAATCGATTAGGGATTGTCGCCAAATCATGGCTAATTTAATCTTTTGATTGGTTGAATATTAAATCATCATGATTCTAATTGGTTCATGTAGAAATGTTTTTATAATTTTTGATTTTGACGAAACATCAATTTGTAACATTTTGAATTGAGCCAAACCAATCAAACGGCTAAAAAAGCTGAAATTTGGCGATAATCCCATAGTCATGTGAATGTCTTTTCCTTTTTTAAATCCTCCACTAGTTGCGAGTCGAAAGGTCTAATTCCTTTGGGGGATTTCTAGAGTCAACTTAACTGGTTCATTACTGTTCAGCTAAAACTCTCTCTCTCTCAACGAATGCCTTCTGTCTACTCGATGTCATTTGCTTTGAAATCAAAAGGAAAAAAAAGATTACACACTTTTTTCTTTCTTTTCGTGCAAAGATACACCACCCCCATCAAGTTTATGTTGTGCTTATGTAGTGAATAAATCTGTATTTTTGTAAGTATTTAAAGTGATTTTATTTGTCCGTCTGTTTGTCTGTTTTGTAAATGTGTCAAGTATATTTTCCTATGTACATATTTTTCTGTCTAGTCATTATTGTCCTGTGTAATTTGTGCGTGCTGTTGTAAGTGTTATATTGTGTTGTTTTTTTGTTTTATTAGGGATTCGACTTGTGTACTGGTACATATTAGTCTCTGTTTGTACAGGAGCTAGTTTAATAGCCATGCTCACACGGGGCTGCTTTCTAGGAGTCCTTTTTTACATGTCTACAAAGTATGATACCACCTGCATTTCTTGTGTTCTCCTAACTATATTATTTCTCTTTTTTTCAGTTTTTTTTTTGACAGAGTTGTACTTTATATTCGGGACAGTCGAGTGGCGAGTAGACAGAAGACGCAAAAGTGTTGTTTGTCCTAATTTCGGATATCCGGTTGTCTAGAAGACTACAATGAGTCTCTTCTTGTGTCGTCTTTCTTCGTGGGGACAGTTAGGAACGTCAATGCGATATACGTTTATGACTTCAAGCCGCCTTTACCGATTTAATTTTATACTTCTATCTCCAGTAGGCTTTTGATGCTTCTTGACCCCAATAGTAATAATTCGAAAGATACTTAACAAAAAGGAAAGGGAGCAAAAAGGTTTACCGACGACATTATGTTAAAGGCAACATTTTTTCTCATGGGCTTCCAGGTGGGACTTAACCTGGACGTTAACCTGGTACCGTCATCCACCCTTTCTAACCAATACGTGACAGATGCGGATTCATGAGATATGTTTGTTTATTTTCTAAAGGGAAAATATTCCAGCAAACCTTAGTCTGAAATTTGAATGGAAAAGGGTTCTTTAAGAAACCGCCACGATTAAATTCCTTCTGAATCCGTGCCTGACACAAATGACTTGTAAAAGGAGAATTTGACGGAAAAGCTCAACGTCTCTTCATTGTAACAATATTTTGACGGCATTATTTTGACGGTTTTATTTAACGGCTCAATTTTTTTTTGACGTACGACAACTTATTTCCTTGATGTTTCCCTTGATATATGAGGCATGATGCTGCTGTTGATGAGAATTTCGTTTCATACTAAGGGAGATACTTTTTTTCGTTGTATAGTTTGTGTTTGTTTCTGTTGCCAGATATTTTTGTTAACATTTTTTGAATAGATTCTAATTTCAAAAAAAGTAGTTGTATTTTCTGTTATTTTACCTTAAGAGGGTAATGGGTTGTATTTTATTGCCTCTATCTACTCGTCCCCGTTTACCACCAAGATGGGTATGGAACGGTACGTGAAACAACTATGCTAAGATATAACATATTACCACACCATAGAACCCATAGACCCCCCTCCCGTGGGGGCACGATAAAATGATCGCTACAAGGTTTGAAGCATCGCGATTTTCATACACTTCAGAGATTGTTTGCAAAGACAATAAGTTTGAAAAAACTCCGTTGTCGTAGCCTTTTGTCTTCATGTCGCGTATATATTTCTCTACTATAAGGTGCGAGGGGCGAATCATTCAAAAAAGTCACGTCCGCTTTTTCAAATAGTCAAATTAAAAGTCAAAAAGTAAAAAAAAAATCAAAAAAATCAAAAAAAAGTAAAAAAATTAAGTCACGTCCGTAAAGTTTTGAGTGATTCGCCCCTCGATACGGTGTTCAAAACTGGTGATTTAAAATCGAATAAAAGTGACCGAAACTACGGGTAATCAGATTGGTTTTCCGCTTTTGTCTTGACTACGGCATAACAACGTTGCTAAATAATCAAAACAATAACACACGATAATTCTGTTACTAATGGGTTGAAAATAAAAACAAATGAATATTTATTAACAATTATTTTAGTACTCCAAAAAGTTTCAAAGTAGATGGAAGATAATTTCTTCACGAACAGCTCTTTTATGTATATACTGGTGTAGAAAATAACTCTCCAGTGTCCAAAACTAAGTTCTTTACTGACATGGTAATGTGGTAAAATATCAATATAACTGACTCGCCCTCATTTCCTTTCCATATTGCCGAGTTCTGTTTGTTTCTTTCTTGAATCTTTTTTCTCGTTGTTGGTAGGTCATCAGTCATCTCCTACTTATAATAAGTTGATTGGGTTTCAGCCCAAAATTTCAACTTTTATAGATTCCATTAAGTATTTTTTGCCCAAAACAGATTTCATCTCATCGCTTTCCCCCTAACAAAATTTTACTTCCGACGCTATATAGATATCGTAATCATTCTTAAGAAATAAGAATAAAAGAACTATCATTTCATTATCAAGTTATCTCTTTTGATAATACATAAAAGAATAAAAGAACGCAAATTAAAGAGCACGAATTTCTGACGTTTCGACAAGCTTTTAAATGGGAGATTTTATGCTTATAAATAACCATGTCTCCACAAGCTTCTCTGACGTTTCAACAAGCCTTTTAGATGAGATATTTTAACGATATACCGGTATTCGGTATATTCAGAAGGATACCTTTGATGCAAAATTGTCTTCTATTAACATAATATTTCTTATATAAACAAATAAAGCCAATGTGTCAATTAGTGTTACGTCTGCACAAGGAGTTTTGTGCTCAAAAAACGAAAGATTGGATAAAAAAATGTAACGAACAAGACCTACAAGACTACGCAATGCTTTCATTGTCAATAATATTTTAATTAGATGCCCCAGAATTAAATCAGTATAAATAACAAAAGATATTTTTTTATACCAGATCCGCAAATTTTATTATTTTGCCCCATGTACGTAGAATACCGAAAATTTAAGAAACTTTGAGCTTTTATTAAAGTTCATAATTTAGAAAACTTATATCTGTAGCTGTGAAATCCTCTGACCTTTATATCAATGATGATCATGCCTATATATTAGCAAAATTTTACCACGCTCATTTTCAACGTTTCGAAGACATTGCATTGTGGAATTAAGTGATGCCGAAAGTGATAAGTTTGTGTTGTTTGTATTGTTGTTTATGTTGTGTACTCTAAGGTCCCGAATAGACGTCCCCACCCGCTTATTAATTTTCGAAAATTTTTCGGACCCCACCCCGTTTATTAATTTTCCAGTTTCTTTGTTTTTGAGTTGAA
>JAUKPT010001392.1:0-15432 GCA_032273505.1 Nanomia bijuga
GGCATTGCCTAACGATAGTTAATGTGCCCTCGCTAAGAGCCCGAGTCGAGTGCATTTTATTGCATCGTTTGTAATGACACTAGCCTCTACCATCCAAGTCCCCTATCCAGTTGGTATCTCTCGACGACGATGCTTAACTTACATGAATAGAAGTGTATTGAAAGATGACATACCACTACGTCTACAAAGAATGTAAGACAGCACAGTGATTTATTTATTTAACATTCTATTAACACGTGATCGGATTGCATGCTTTAGAAGGAAAGTATGGTGGCAATTTGCTGTTTGGTAAACTAACTGAGTGGAATAAATAAACACTATCATCTCGTATAGACTGTTTAGACAATACAACACAAATCATATTTATGTTATTTCATCTCGTACAATACAATGTTTATGATATTTAAGGCGGAGTTGATCGGGCAGGTTTCACTGGGAAACTGACACAGGACGTGAACTAGATGCTTTGAATTTGACTAGGCGTTTGATGGCATTAAGCATGACTTGGCCTTAATTATGATATTTGTGTAGTTTGCTGAAAAATGAAAACAATAAAGATGACTGAGAGAGAAAGGAAATAGCTCGTAAAACATAACATGAAACCTGTCAAAAACATCTCATATTTCGATCAACATATCTGGCATTAATAAGACATGACAATATATCCATTATGCAACCGTAATTGAATTGTCTTCACCAGCGACTCACGAATCTCTCAAATAACACGAATAATGCATTTCTCAGATATCATCAACCACACTGATACCAGCATGATAAGGGTTTGTCTACAAATTAATGAAATTTGCCATTTCATTGGTTGAAACCTACCTCATCAAGAATCTGATTGGTTGATATCAAAATGTCATAATTTGATGTTTTTTTAAAACAAAAACTCATGATAGAATTGTTAGGTGAACCAATTGAAATATTCAAGATGTAATTTTGAACCAATAAGATGTCGAATTGACCTATAACTTGCAGACAAACCATGCCATGTCAGCATGATAAGAAATGAATTGCTTTCGAAGAAGACGGACAGGAAGAAGTTGTTTATCATGCATAAACGCTTTAGAGAAAATCGTCAAATTTCGGCTAATTGATTTGTTAAAGATTACATCACCAAGATACAGTTTGGTTCATGTAAAAGCGAGTTTATCAATTTTGGTTATTTCGAAGCAATCAAACGGCTTTATTAGCCGAAAATTGGCGACAATTTGGCGACAAAATAAAATTGATTATCTGCGTCGAATAGACCAATCACTGTACATCATTGTAAGACACAAAATCTGGCTTTATGGGTAACCTTTTTTTAGTATTTAGTTATTTTAAAGGTTTGATGTAATTACTCATGTTGAAAAGGTTTCTTTGATTTGTAGATGAGAGAAAATAAAATTTTAGAACGATATAGATATATTTATTGCTACAAAAATGTGTACTGATCAAAAATGTAATAAACTTATAAATGCGTTATAGCTTCGTCTATAAAAAAGAAAATGCGCACAATGCATGCGGTTGATGATGCTAATTTGTTTTATTTGGCATTACACTTGACCAAGGTAAAGAAAGGCCGATCAACGATCGGAGAAAAATTCATAAAGATCTGTCAACATTCGATCCCATATTTGTCATTTTGATTGTTCCAATTCCTACTGAACTATCATAGCTTCGTCACAATTTTTTTTTTACGATCATCATTTTACGACACATACAACATTTAAGATTCAACGGAATCCGTTGTTGAATTTTACGCACCAGAAGGAATCACTTGTGGCGGACATTATTTCAGTGATTGATTTGGATAAATAACGGGGATCCAGGAGGAATCGAACCCGGCTCGCTCCATTGCGAAACCTGAAACCTAACCACTGAGCCATTGCAGTGTGTTTATTCTGCTAGTTCCATATGAGTACCGTTCTTACGAAGGTCAGGGTTGGGTAGTCAAATTGAACACCATCTTAAGTCATTCTCACGATCAGCTTGATCGTGCATGCTTAGAGGGGAAGAACACTTATTTTCAATAATTTCACCAATTGAAGTACTCAATAAACAAAAACAAATGCAAAAACGCACATCAATATATTTTATCGCGTTCGAGATATTTGGATTGGATAAGAAAAAATCAAAAAATCAAAAAGGCGGCAAAAAATATTTTTTCTCTCTTTAAATAATAGGAGCAGATGTATAAATGCCCTTAAAACACTCTTATCGTTGTTTGAAATAAAAAAAAATACTGAAATAATAAATCTTTGATCAAGAATTCCGCTAAAAAAAACAAATATTGGTGTTTTTACAGGGAAAACCAACTTTAAACACCTTACCAAACTCATTCATATGAATGTTAATCGAAATATAGAGAGTATTTTCTTTTCATTAAGAGTACAATAGACTAAATATCGTGTTTATTGATAATATTTTCCTTTTATTAGGAGATAACAGCACGTGTGAGTTAAAAGAAGTCAAAAGAAGATGAAAACACCTGCTGTGATAATGTTTATGTTTTTTTTTTGTGATGTGTTTCGACCATTACGTCACAATCAGTGTGTAAAAAGAGAAAATGCCATTTTCAACCCGAAAACAAAAATAATACCATTTTCCTCTTGTCTGAAGCCTACTGTTGTTAATACGTTTTCCTCGAAAGCTTTTTCGCATACTGGGTACCAATAAGGTAGTGAAACAGACATTTTTCACTTGAGTTACAAATAAATTAGTAGAGAAAATGTTGCCACCTTTTTGATTTTTTGATTTTTTTTAATCCAAATATCTCGAAAACGAGAAAAGATATCGAAGTGCGTTTTTTTGCATTTGTTTGTGGTACTACAACTAGTAGAATTATTGAAAATGAGTGTTCTTCCCCTTTAAGCATGTTAAAAGTCAGCCTTATCTCTAGTCAAGAAATTGTGGGCTATTTCAGAAAAGAAAATAATGTATTAAACTTTTCCTATCCCCTATTTTAGAATTTTAGTTACCCACCCATGGGTGAATTGGAAGTTCTATATGTTTTTGATTGCTAAATTTTACAATCTTTATTAGCATGTCTTTTTATGTGTCAATTGTAATGATATAATTGCCAACTAATATGATAAAGACAAAATAGCTTTATGAACCATCTAATCTAGACTATTGATTGGTTGAATATTACAACAACAAGATCCCGATTGGTTCATTTAAAGATGATATCATCATTTTTTACTTCAAGAAAACATCGAATTGTGACCAATGTAATATTCAACCAATCAATAGTCTAAATTAGACAAACTTATATGATTTAATGACAAAACAAAACAATTACAATTTCAAAAATGAATTAATATACCATTTTAGGTGAAATGACATCATGCTTGTCGCTCTGTTGTTGTTCTTCTTTTTCTTCTACTATCTCTTCTTCAAAAGGCTTGACCTCAACTTCATCTTCAATATCATCAGTGAGCTCCTGCCATCTCACATTCAAGTATTTCAATTCTTCTCTCCCGTTACCGATGACACTGTTACTTCGCTTCTTCTTGTTGCGTCTCGACATTGTTTATTTATTTACCAGCTCGTGTCCAAGCCTTCACGATGCATATTACGGACAGTCTACAAAATGCTGTGATCCCAGGGATAGTTTCCCGGGGCCTGTTCACAAAGCAAGGGAAGGTGTAGATTATTATTATTATTCTACAAATTATAAATAATTTTGTAGGTTACCAGCTCGTATCCAATCGATCCACATATTTTAACAGAAAATATCTGTTAAGCATTTTACCCCCCCCCCCAACACTTCGTCTTAATAGACATTCTACATTCTACTTTTGTTTTAGAATAAAATACCCACCTTGATATGCTTTACAATGAATATTAAGGACTGTCTACTGATAAATTTGTTGCTTGATAGGTTGAAAGTTACATCATCAAGAATATAATTGGTTCATTTCAAAATGATATCATTCGATATTATATCAAGTTAAAAATAATTGAAATATTATTTAATAAAACCAATCAGATACATGATGACGTAACTTACAACCAATCAAACAGCAAATCTACCTATGATTTGTAGACAGTCCCTTTAACATGCTTCTAATATCTATTAAAGTTCTTATTTCATATTTTATTCTATATTTCTGTAGGAACACGATTATTTATATTATATTCCTATATTTCAGAAAAATAAACCCAAGTATAAAAATTTTGCATTTTGAGTTTTTCTTTTCAAAACTCGTATTAATAAGATACACAAAAATCTATTGCCAACTGCAATAAATCTTTGAATTTAGAATCTTTTAGTCATGTGCCATCCCGCAGAAATTTCTTCATCTAGACATAATTCATTTTTTTGTTTACGTTCTAGGCACAATCCTTCTTATATATATGAATAATAATAGATATTAGATGTTAATATATATATATATTAACATCTAATATCTATTAAGTCCACGACTTCAAAGCACTATATTATTCAAGTTGTATATATTTCATAGTGCTCAAATCCATTCTACACTTTAAAAATCCATTATGCAATAAAGCGGGAAGTGTTTATAAATTGCTTCCAACGTTACATGAAATTGCAAAAGTTATAGAACCATATATGCATACCGGGATTGTATATGATTACTATCATAACAGAATTCCTTTATAGAGGGTTGCCGTAATAATACCGATAAGTTATCCTCTCTAAGATAAGATAGAATTATGCCTAAAATGGCTTAAGGATATTTCAAAATATGTGATACACCTTGTCAGTATAACAAAGTTAACAAACAATTTTTCATATTAGTTGAGACATATTTCGGACCTATCTCGGTCATTATAACTTTATGCGATTGTCAATATTTAATCCAATGTAGCTGATTTTTTCACAGATTTGGATATATAACAAGCACTTTGTTATGACATAATTATTTTTGAAAATGAAGAGAAGTACGCTCAGAAAATGACAGTTTTATAACAATAAGTGTTTTGCACATTTTGAAATATTCTATAGTTTCATAATTACAAGTTTAATAATTAAAACAGATTTTTGTTGTTGAATTCCTTCTTGACAAGTTTATGGATTTGATCTTTGTTGTGCTATTCATTTATGTCAAAATCAACTTGATGGCTATCTCACTAATCCCAGTAGATAAATTTAGATTATTTTATTTTATTATCTAATTTCATTTTATGATTTAATCTCGACTCGTTTATATCGGCTAGAGAGTTAAGACAGGAAGTGTTTACCATATTACTGGGTTGATATTCACATAGAAGATAAACAGTTATAGTTAATAGTTATTATATTGAATATTGGGATCCTGTGCAAAGAAATATTGGAAAAAAGGTTTAATATGAAGTGAAAATGAAATAAATACTAGAAAGAAGGATTCAAAGGATTTAAACGCGTCGTCGAATACCTTTTTAACAAGTTTATGGATTTGATCTTTGTGTTTTGCAAAATCAATTTAATATTTACGTTACTAATACTAGTTGTTGATAAATTTAGAATATTTCATAATTTAATCTTCGGCTCGTTTATATCAGCTATACTGGATAAGAGAGAGTTAAGACATGAAGTGTTTACGGTTTACTTGGTTGATATTCAAATGGAAGACGGACTACTAGAATGATTTTTGAGTCGTCCCGGGGAATTGCAATTTTAAGGCATGATAATTTAGAATTGTTGAAAAATTCTAATCATTCTGTATACAGAATAGATGTATCTCCAATGTTTAAATAAAATGTATAATTTGTATGATGGTTAACAGTCCGTGTAGCTGTCAGTGTCCGTGCAAGGAAGATAAACAAAATAGTTGAATGATATTGTGATCCTGTGTAAGGAAATATTGCAGAAAAGGTTTAATATGTAGTAATAACAGAGATCGAAATATTCAGAATTATTCACCGGGCAGGTCAAAAATTTAGAAATAATTACCAGGCAAAACCAGCGAACAAGGCAAAAAGTGAGAAATATTCACTGCGCAGGTGAAAAAAGACAAAAAATATTTACCGGGTAAAATTGGATATCATGTCCATAGGAAGAAAAAAATGTTCCCGGGCCTTGAGTGAAAAATGAAAGAAATACTAGAAATTAAAAAGATAAAATATTGACATACAAAAATCTTATCCGGAAGTAGTGAGTGCTTTTACTGTTGGAAACACAGCGAAATAACATACCCCAGTTTAATAAATGATTCCCAAGCTGTTAGAGTAGTTCTTAAGTTTGCTTGCAATATTGGTTGCATATTGTTAAAAAGATTTTTACCACCAATGCTAAAGCCGTGGATAGCATGTTCATGAATGGGTGGATATGATGTGGTAGTTATTTAATCCTCCAAGTGGGAAGATTGTGGTGTTGCTAATCAAGAGGTAAATCACTCTTCAGAAATCTCGTACTCTATCGCGGGAAATTATATTGTCTTAAACAAAGATTTTCAGAAATCGTATTGTTTTACGAGAAATCACGTTCACCTTTTCAACGAGTGATTTACCTCTCGTTGCTAATCGTTAAACCACAAATCTTCTACTATGATTGCCTGCAATGATTGTCATACAAATGGGTTGCTCCAAAGGAAGAGAAAATGAGAGAAAATGAGAAAAAATGAGTTTATCTTCTACTAGTTACAAAAAACTAACAAGTGGGATGCATGTACATCTAACAAAACCTTCTGTAATACAAGACGATGATCGGATAGAAAAAAAATAAAATATAGAAAAAAAATTAGGGATCATCTCAAAAACTTTGTCTAATCGAAGACTATTGGTTGGTTGAAAATTACATTATCAAGATTGTAATTGGAACATCTCAAAATGCCACAATTTGAAGTTTTGATAAAACTGAAGATTTTAGTGAAATTATTTTGTGAACCAATTAAAATCTTCATGTAATATTTAATCAATCAATATTCTTAATTAGGTTTTGAGACGCCCCATTAACAGAATGTAGAAAAAACGTTTAACAGAAATAAGAAAAAAGTTCATCTTTCCTTTTTTTACGCTGGAAGGATGTACGAAAAATAGGAAGATATAAAAAAGACGAATCCTTATTTTGTATGGAAATCAATTTTTCAGATTGATAAAAAAGCGCTATTGTAAAACGACAATCGGTAGGATACAAATACATATGAGTAATCATCCCCCAGAAATGAAAACGCGTCTTTCGAAATAGAGTATGAAACTAAATAAATGAAACAACTAGTTTCCTGAATTAGTTTTTGCTTTTACAACAAATAAGACCGTAAAAATATTTCACTGCTGTGGCTGATCTGATCCTTTTTCTGGTTCTGTATCTTCAACAATGATTCGAACGGTTGGATTTGGGGGATAGAAACATTCTAAACGCTCAAAAACTTTTATTTCATACCAGATTTATCTTCTATTATGATTATTTTACTCAAAAAGGAAATATTCGCTCTTAAAATGAGGGTATTCATGAATACATCGAATACATCGAATACATTCAAAATTCTCGTCTTTCGAAATAAAGTATGACACTATAAAGGAAAACAACTAATTCCTGCATTGGATTTTGCTTTTACATCAAAATAAGACGCGCGAAAACATTTCACTGAAAGAAAATGAGTCAAGAAATAATACCATTTTTCTTCGGATAATCTAATTTTGCAGAGCAAATCATATTTCGATCTTGCGTTTGCTTTATAAACAATCAACTACACAATCGTCATTTTACCAAGCAATGACTAATTGCAATGACTTGTTTTGGCGAACGCAGGACATATTTTTCAAAATTCTAATCTTTGACTGAAAATTAATTGATCAGAATCAGGTTCATACCACTTCATATATTTTAGGCAACTTGAAATAATTCGACAGATTAATTAATTTCAGTATTAAATGTACGTTAACAGGATACCCCTAGAAACGTGCTTTTACATGCGAAATCTGTGAAACTTTGACTGACGTATTTTACTATTAGGCCCATGATTTTTCGGCTATAATTGGCTTAATATCAAAAGTGTTTTATTCTTCCGAATGGAGCATTAGAGCTGGAAATAACAATAATACTTGTATTTTCGATAACAAATATGATCAACAACCATTTAAAACAAACACCAAAAACAACCATGATATCTTAGATTTGTACAAAAAAAAAAGCTAGCGATGCCTCTAAAAAGCTTGGGGTCCTTTTGCCACAATCATCTATAATGCCGTCCATAGAAGGCTTTCTTATGAGTCTCTAGCATATATCGGTGGCGATAAAGGTTCAAAATTAGCCCCGCGCATGGCAAATTTTAGATAGCAAAAATGTATTTTGACTCGACTTACATCTATCTTAAGTGGATAAATTTTCTCGTTGATTTATTTTTGCGTGGATTAATTTTCGCGTGGATTTATTTTCACGAATTTGATTTCATTCGCAAAAATTAGTCCACGCGACAATTCAGGAAATGCTCTATTCGCGAAAATAAATCCACGCTAAATATCCAAAATTGCCATTCGCGAAAATATATCCACACGAAAATTAATCCATGTGAAAATAAATCCACTCAAGGTATGTCTCGAGTTTGAAACCCCGAGTATGGGAGTTTCCAGTCCTTTACTTAAGGGGTCTATGAGATAAACAAACGAGACAAACAAATAAACAAAGATATCTTACATTTGTACAAAAACAAGGTATTGTGTCACTCACATATCCCTTATCCTCTTTACAACAACCACCGTGCAATGCATCATGGGTATCTGCAGTAATCTTAATGACCGTTCGCCGGGGAACAGCCCCTGCTGCCCCTCCTCCTCCAGCAGCTGCTGCTGTCTTGTCCGCATCCTTCATATCATTCAGAGACTGTCCGATTCTGTTATTACTGCCGTATGATTTGTTCTTCGCAGAGATGGACGAAATTAATCGCTCCCTTTTTTGTTTTTTACTCTCTGTCTCTGTGAAAGACGTATAGAACATCACAAGTGAAGTTTTTTTTAGAACAACATTTCTAATTGGTCAGTTTCTTATTAGATTAAGGTAAATGTAAATGTAACATTTTTCTATTTATTCTGTAGATGGCTTGTCTTCACATTTTTCTAAATTTGCCAAATGATTGGTTGGAAATTACACCATCGAGAACTTGACTGATTCGTTGAGCCGACTTATCTTAGTTTTCACTGTTAGAAAAACTACAATTTGTGGCATTTCTTAATTTGCCAATCAGCTTTTATAATGATGTAATTTTCGACCAATAAAATGACGAAATTTAGCCTTCGAGATAGAATAATGATAATATCAACATTTTGTAAAAAACCTTCATTTCTGCCAGCACAAACTCAATATTATGAATTCTCGTGAAAATTACACACAAAATGGTTTAAGTTAATCTTTCATAAATCTCTAATCCCGATTTCCTGCTATCGACTTCTATTCAAGCAATATTTGTTTTTTACATTTCTATGAGATTGGTTTATTAGAAAAATCGACTTTTTAATGTTTCAGATCTCTCAAAACACTGTGGTTATGCAAAATACCAAGTAATAGCGAGGTACTTGCAAACTAGTGTTTCATAATGATATATAATGCTCGATTAGTATCAATACAACGATTCAAAACTTATTGACTTAAAATTAGATATATAGATACATAATATAACTCCAGAATGATGTACAAAGTAAAAGAAAGTTTCATTAAAAGCAGTTAGTTTAAGAAATGATTTTGAATTGACTATAGCTTGATTAGATCTTTTTCTGATTTCTCGGTGAATGTGAATATACCAATTTCAAACGTATATTGTTCACTAAACTGCACTCAGATAATACGTGCTGCTCAGTCTGAATTGAGGTTGAACATATACACAATCTACACAATCGGTTCTCTCGTACAAGACTGACAAATAGTTATATTCAAACGACAAATATTGATGTTTGTCTGGATACAAAATACGCCATAAGTATTTGAAAGAAAAAAACATGTAAATGTTATTGAATATTGCTCGAAGTATTTCGTACTATGATATCATCAGGAAAACAAACATGTTAATTGAAATTGACAATAACGTTTTCTTATTAAATTCAATACTCCTTAGGGTCTGTCGCCAAATTTCAGCAATTTTGGTTGGTCAGAAATAACGCTATCGGGAAGCTAATTGGTTAAAATAAAAATGTCACAATTTGATGTTTTGTTAAAATGAAAAATGATATAAAACGCTTCTTCGTGAATTTTCAACCAATCGATCGGCTAAATTAGCCATAATTTGGCGACAATCCCTTAAGAATATTCATAATTGTGTGTTACTTTTACCCACAGACATTGCAAAAAACAAAAAAAAAAAAAAAAAAAAACATCAAATAACTGACTTTTCACATCGTGTAAGCCCGCATATGACCAGCCAAATTCAACAAATCAGAAAAACCCTTGTAAATTATTCACTATAAACCCAATAAGAAGGTTTCATCATAAGAAATTGTTAAAAAAAAGAAATTATGGCAATAAAAAGCTCATTTGATTAGAACAAGACGGAAATCAAAGATACAAAAATGTTCACAGATCAAATATATAAAAAAAAGACTCAAGATGGTGACTACATTATCATTTGATTGGTTCAAAATCACGTTTTTATAAAACTGATTGGTTTCTTTCCTAAACATTAACATGATTTCGATTTTTGACAATACATCAACTAATGACACTTTTGAAACAGCCAATCAGGTTCCGCATTACGTAAGTATCAACCAATAAAATGGCAGCAGTCTGCATAATGGGACAGCATCACAAACATGTAAACAACAACTACATTATGATAGAACATGTGATAAGAACGAATTGGTTGATTGATTTATCGTTTACTTTCCCAAGCTCAATCATGATTTTGCGGTCAATTTTAACAGCAATGTTTGAATTCATTAGCCCAGGATTGATATCTAATCTCTATTGTCTAGTATGATTTAAATGATAAGCAAATATTTCGAAGAAATTGGAATAATTGCAGAATATTTTAGAAACTACACAATTCTTTTAGTGAGAAGAGCATATCAATAAGTGTAGTCTTTGGATTATCTATTTTTTTTTTATTTTTTTTTTATATTGAAGGCTTAATAATATGACCTGATTCTGAAATCGTCGACTGTGACTCGGTCGGTTCGGCACATGCCATGTGAGGGAAGTTGGGTAGTCATTTGGTACCTGACGAAACACTATATGGAGCTTTAATACCTACATTTTTCAAAACATTATTTTAGCCCCCTCACCCCCCCAAAAAAAAAAAATCTTCAATAATCTTTTGCAGAATACTACCAATGCAAGTGAGAAAGAAAAATTATAAGAAAACTTTTCAATAAAATATCATACACACAAAAAGAAAGATTTTCAGGGCGACAAAAAATATTGTGCACCACTGCTAAAAGATGGTTGGATTCACAGACATTCGCGATGGTTTGAGATTCCAAATGTCAACATGTCACTGCAATGACTAAACAAGAACTGCTAAACCTGGATTATGCGCCAATCGATGACATTGAATTGACTAAGATAAATCAAGTCAAATCCTGGCTTGGTTAAACCAAAGACTTACACACCAATACTCGTGGCCATCCTAAAGCATTAAGGATTTGGCGCAAGGGTTAGCGGTGAAAACTAAGGGTAGCAGCGAATTACTTCAATTTATTTTTTTTATCATAATTGGTTCTATGCCAGGCAAATTAAGATGAATTTTATCGTTATTTAGATAAGCATGTTGACAAAAGATACTAAAATGATTCGTTTAAAGATTTGGCGGGACACTCGTCTTTAATAAAGCTCTATAACTTTTTATTTTATGAAGAAGTAAAAACTATGCTTTTTATACTGTGGTATAATGTAGTCTTATTGTGGTAAGATCAACTTCACCTCTCGTTGGGATCGATTCTCGCTCGTGCCAACAATTCTTCTAGTGTGAATATTTCGGTTTAGCGGTATGAATACAACCATTCGGAGATACCGTGACCGAGAGGAAATCATACGTTGTAAATTGATCAAAACTATATCGCAAGTAAACCGGTTCAACCCATGCCATGTGAGGGAAATTGGGTAGTTAGTTGGAACCTGACAAAACACTAGATGGGACTTAAGTCATGGCCTTGATTAGCCTGATAACAGCGTTGCATGAGACTTCCATCATTAGTGCAAACTAACCTAACCTGTTTAAAGATTTGGTAGGACACTCGTTTCCAATCAAGCTTTATAGTTTCTTCTGATACAATAAAACCTATGCCTATACACACGTATAAACCATGGCCAGCTTATTCTATGCCGACAAAAAATCTAATTGACTGTAACTAAATTTCTTTTTTGAATATAAACTTTTGGTTTTGTATGCACAATAAAGATATAAATTGCAAAAAGGTCAAAAAACGGCGAAAAATATTTGAAATTCTATTTCATTAAATATATAGATTGATAATTACGTGGCAAGGAAGTATGCAAATTTTGATAAATTTTGATTGAATTGTTCTTTAGAAGTGAGTAAAAAACTGCTTTTCCCCGTTTTATATTTTTTCAGGTTAAATACTAGTTCACTCGTACTGTGAGTTTCATCTCCTTTACAGCTTACATTACAGAAATCAATATAAAGAGAGTTTAATTGATGAATCAGCCTATTTATTACAATTAAATTACAATACAATTCTATATTGTCCTTTAGTTTTGAACAATACTAATATATCAAAGGAATTTAACTAAAAGCTTAATGATAAGATAAAATACAACGACTAGTTAAACCTTCAACTTAAATCGTGAGAATTTGATTTTTCACGTGCAATGTCAGCCATTCAATTCTTAAAATAGTGTTGCTAAATTCATTGATAATGACTCTTTTTTAATAACTCTTATTCGATGAATCCACTTTTTGCTACATATTCCAAGAACAATAATTGGAGAAACTTTTTCATTTGGTATGTTGGTACCTTTAATTGAGATCTATGAACCTACCAAAAATGAAACTTAGATGTTCATTAAAACGTGACATATTTGCAATATAGTACCAATTTTTTGTGATTTTAGGGGTAAATAACCCCAAAACTAGTTTTCGTTTTGAGTCGGTATGTGAATATTTGGATTTTACGATTTTCTTCAATTTTGTCTCTGATATGTAATAACTAGCCATTAAAAATGACGTGAACCCTTAAAACCCAAAAATCTGTCGGCACAGAATAAGGTTTTTGGTTTATTTTAGCGAGGGGCAAATCACTCTCGAAAAAAGCGTAGGAAAAGAAATTCTAATAAATTCCCGAAGTCACAATAGGAATTCTCGGGGTGATTTCGACTAGATTTCTCAACAGTGATTTACTCCGCGTTTTCCACAAAGCATAATCATGTAGAATTTGTTCCTATTTCTAAATGAAATTTCCTTCCCACCAACACTTGGATCACTCTAAATAAAAATATGAGAAAAAAAACGCTCACTGGTAATTCTTAAATTTATTGACTCGAAAACATTATTATCGCAAAAGATCACATAAAAACGTCTAAAACTCAGTCGTCATTACTCCATACGCCCTTTTGTACAATCTAATTAATCACCTAACCTTCTTTGATAAGCTCTTACGTTATCCGCCTGGGATTTTTAATTGTGACTGTCCCCTAAGCTTTCGACTTTTTCACGATTCACTAAGATCCTAGCAATTTATAGCTTCTTTTAAATGAAATATGAGTATTGAAAATTGCAAAAGTCATCCATGAAAATACGTGGTAGCTATTTTGAAACGGACTTTAAAATCAGGTCTGACAATAAAAGATGTATTAAAGCAACCGGAAATTACAACAAATTACAAGTGTTTCTTGTACACTCCGTGGGAAAAAGTCTTTATCTTGCTTTATCTTATCGTGTTATTCTGACTCTTAAGAGTTGAGGTTAATGTCCATTTAACACTACTTGCATAGAGGTATTGGACATCTCCAACTATTATTGGGTGATTCTATAAACTAGAAATTTGCGCCTAAACTTTAACAGTTGTTTGTATACAGTTGAGGTTGATAACCAACTCCAATCAAAACTCCCAAAAAAAACTCCTAAAAACTCCCAAAAATTCGCAAAACTACCAAAATGATTCCCAAATAACTCCCCAAACTCTAACAAATAATATCCTGAACTCCCAAAACTTCCAAAATTCTCCCTACACACCCAAAACTCCTAATAATTTCAAATGATTTGGCATGAATAGAGATGTGAGAAAGCATTTCTTTTGAATTATAGTTCCCAAAAAATCTTCTTATTCAAGAATCTTAACACAAATTTCTTTTACAAATCGAGTTTTTCTTTGAACCAGATGATGTTCTCTATAACTGGAATATAAAGAACATGAGGTTACAGTAGAAGTAAAAACTAATTCACACTCCAAAAGGATTCCTAAAACTTGGATGATGTTCTTTATAACTGGTAAAAATATAAATAGAGAAATCTCAAAACGTGTTTCGTCTTTTTTTAATAGAAAATGTCTCTTAAGCATTTACTCCCGCTCCGCTCATCCACCCTCGTCTTAACAGATTTCTACTTTTTATTTTTTTTCTTAGGGGAAAAGCACAAAATGCGTAAAATGACTCTTAAAACGTCATTAAAGAGCTACATTTTGGATTCGAGGTTTTAACCTAATAATTATGCCTGCCTCCCCCCAAACACAGGAAATTTCTGTTAAAAAAATTAAAATCTTTTTGTGATTACCCCTTATGTTAAATGTGGTATAAAATGCACAAGAAATCTTATTTGTCGGTTTGTCGGTTCGGGTTGGGGGATCGTTCACATATTACGTCATCATATGGCCATTTTATTCACCCCTCCTCTCTTGGTAATCAAGCACAATCATTTGCTATAACCCCAACTCAGATTACGTAATTATTTCCTAACCCTTCTCTCTTATTCCAAGAATTTCGAATGAGATTTTGAAAATATTTTAGACAAAAGATAAGTAGACAATTTCCGAAAAAAATAATTCTGAAACTAACATTTATGTAACACCAAAACATTCTTAAAAGAGGTGATGGCAAGTTTTTTTTATGAAAATAGGATTTTAGATTTTTGAATTTTCTTATGTCATCAAACTCCCCCATCCCTCCCCCATAATCAAGAACTTTCAAATCCCCTCCCCTCCTTGATAACGTGCATATGCAAACGATCTCGTCGATAAAATACTGAGATTAGACAAGAACATATGTAAGTAAACAATAATTGACATCTCAAAAGGTTTCATGGAACTTGAGTTATTCATATAGAGAAATTTCATGAAGTCACGTTTGTTGTGTAGAATTGAGAAGATGAAAGCCTGCGTTAACAGGTCATATGGAGAGTCATATGGTCACTGCTCGATGTCGGAGGTCAGAAAGATGGTATGTATATTTAGCGTGTTGTCACTCTGATGACGTAATTCAATGTTTTTGAACCGTCAAAATGGTAGCTGTGTATCAGAAAATTGAAAACAAGAACTTTAACTGGATATAATACAGGAAGTTGTTATCGAAGCAAGGTGATCTTTATATCACAAGAAACGCCTTTTTTCATTGAGGTTAGT
>JAUKPT010001393.1:0-15429 GCA_032273505.1 Nanomia bijuga
ATTTTTTTTTTTTCTATTTTCTTTTTTCATAATGATATTTCATAATATATTTGAAAGAAATTTCGACCCTTGACAATGTTTGTGCTTTGTTCATTTTAGACAATTTACATAATGTTCGTGCATGTCAAGAGTGTTAAGTGTATTTACTGATGCATAATGACATGCTCTTGTGTATCGAGGAGCAGTATTTTGTCACTTGTGTGTCAGAATATGGATAATTTAACTAGAATTACTTATAGAATTTGATGGCTTTAGCTGAGTTATGTAGCATCATAGAAAAATAATTAATGTCCTTCAACAAACATGTTCTATCTGTAGATTATGTTTCCTATGATGTCTATTAATCTTAGAAACACTGTTGCTAACTAGTCCAATATTCATAATGTGACACTTTACCCGAGCACGTTTGATTTGATTTAAATACGACAAAGGTTCATGAAATTGTTGAAATCTAATTCGGAGATTTAAAAGGAATTCTAAAGAATACCTTTTATAGTTTAAGATAAGATAAGATAACTGGCCTGTCAATCGAGTGGGAGAATAAAAAGTATAATTCCTAGGAAAAACATAATAATCTGCAAGTTAGACACTTAAGTACTTGTATTAGTTGATTAGTAGATTGACTTATCGATCGAACTAAATGCAATTTAAGCTAAATGGAATATGTTTTTGGATTCTATTTAGGTAAGGTTTTCTTTTGCGCGTGAATATAAGTTGCCAAATATAGTATGCAACAGATATTTATGTATGTATGTAACATACCAACCAAATAGCAAGATTTTGCAAAACTTTAGATAGTTCCTAATGTGTTTTTTTTTTTACATTTTATCTGAATTTTGAATTTAAGATTCGTGGCGTACATTTATATGAAATTGCTGAATTATATAATTCTATTATATTCTTTTCTATATATAGGAAAAAAAAGGAATAAATTTAAATGTTTTGGATATTTTTTTCTTTACTAAGATTGAATAGTAGCAAGCTATAATAGGCCATGTAGGTTAACTATTGGTTTTAGTTTCGGACTGATTTGACAGTCAATTGAGTGTTAAAAAAGTGAGCTGTCAGAACGATTTAAACGTTGATGTGAGCAAGCCGTCAAATAAGCGATGGATCTTAGATAATCATATTCTCAAAATAAAGAAACCTTTTGTATTCATTTTCGTTCCGCGAGAACGTTCTTTTCTTATTGGAAGATTTGCACTAAAAACTGTGGATAAAAGTGCTGGAGAAAAGATTTGGAAGAAGTAAGAATTTGGCAGTTGTTTGGATGATTTAAAACCTCATTCTTTCTTTTCCAAACTTTAGTTGTGCTAATGATTTCGACCCTTTAGAATAGTAGTAGTTTTAAGGTCAATTGATGCAAGGTAGAGAAAAAAGCGTCTAATCTTTAACTTGCAATTCGTTATTCTTTTCAAATGATCATAAACATGGCGCATTTAGCTGCGACACTAATTACATACCATCATGGTAAATCACCAAAATGTCACGCTTTTTCAAAACCTTGGAACCTTGAATACCTTCCATCTTGTCTTAATTATCTAAATGTACCATGGCAAAGCTTTGTTTTTGCATAATAGGCATTGAATCCGTCTGAATGTTGTTTTTATCGTCATGTTCACACAGCTTTAGTTATATATTATAACGCACTTAGACTGGGAGATATGGAGTTACAAGAAGTACTAATCTTTCTAAGAAACCAAGTGTTAAGACAAGTTTTCCAAAGTTATAGAACATCTTCTATATTGATGGGCTGATCTCTCAAATTGCCACATTTTACTATTATCATGACATGCTAAATTGAACTGTAATTCAACAAGACAAATACTTAGAAGTATTAATTAGTTACAATAATTCAATCGACGACACCTAAAGCCACTGGGGAGATTAGTCTTGAAATAAGCCCATCAGATGCAACAAAAAATTGACTATACAAAACTTTTCATGAAACTACTCTACTTAGCCACAATTTACCTAGGCTAAACTTAAAACTAAATTTTCAAATGTTCCAAGACAACATAAATCATGTGTGTTACGTTAAAGCTTACATTTTTTATGAAACGTTAAAATGCGCGTGATGCTTATCGGTTCTTCATCTTATACCTACCTATGCAAAGAGATAACGATATTGTTTGAGATCATATCGTACACATCCTAATAATTCGTAGCACGAAAACGACAATGCAAAAACGAATCAATGATCAATATTTTCTCAACACTACGCATTTGCGTGCGTACAAGTGATGGTCACAGGATGAAAAAGGACATTTTTTTAATAGCGTGGCTTTTTAGGATTTTAAACTATCTGGAAACATCAACTATTCTATTACGACGTACTTTTAAACATTCTTTTAATATTTTTGGGCATTTTACCTAAATAAGTCTTAATCTTCCTTACTTCCGCATCTCATTACACTTAATTGATTCAGCACAATTTAAGATAAGTTATGTTTAATTAAAATAAAGGAATGTTGAGATTTTTAATCTGAGAGCTAATTAATTACTAGTTTTATTATTCAATGCATAACTAAAGGGTTGTCTTGGGGTATTATTATAGAATTTTTATTCCATTATTTACTTACGTGTCCAATATAATAAATTGTGAAGGCGTATACAAGCAATTATAAAGTTAGCATACCTTTTCAACATCTCTAATACGAACACAAACAATTTCGTTTACATCTCATGTTCTTACTCTGTACTTAATTTGCCACTAATTATTGGATTATAAGATTTCTCTTTCCTGTGTGACAAGAACTGCAAACTCGTAACTTTACTTTAAGCTAATCTCATCTCTATTTTTCTTTAAACAATGAGTTTTTTTAAAATTTTAATTGAGTCCTTAAATGCAGTCGAATATCAATCTGGTGAAAGAATCAAATTGGATTCATTGACGTAATAAATGACATGATATATAATGTGATAATTTGTTCACTTAATTCTTTCCTTAATTTTCTTTTTAATCTTTATTTTAATTCGATGAGCAGCAATAAAAGAACTATTTCAACTCCTAGGTTATCATTAAAGTGATCCCTTATCGGTTATTTTAGATTCAATACTTGATATATCTTTATAGTTCAGTTATTACGCAACTTCTGATATTTATGCACGTGGTATCACTTTGATCTTGTGATAAACTGCTCCAATTAGATCAACTATCAAACCGAAAGCACGCATTGCGTTTTGTTAGACATCAGAGTTCTATAAAACCCTGCTTAAGCGGAAAACATGCATTGAAAAAGAACTCTTGAGGTCCCTCTGCATCAATGGGGTCAGCCATGCACCAATTAAAGAGTTCAATCTTGATTAGGCATATCCAATAATGGCAATATCACCAAAATATGGGACTATTCAGGCTAATTGCAGACATTATAAACGGATCATGTCTGGTATTAGTGAGTCAACGATGTTAAGACCAGGGTTAATACCTGGATAATCTTGAAAAATTAGGGCAAATATCGATGAGTGATGTCATGAGTTTTAAGTATCATTTTATCTTAACTGTATGATTGCACAATGACCATTGTGTACAGATCGCCGCTTTTCATAGCTGGAATGCTGCCTTGTAACAGTCAAATGGAAAAACTACTCTCAACTATCGAATTACTAGCGTGCATGGTGGAATAAACGTCCACTCTTGAAAATTTGCTCGAATTAATAAGCATCCAGTATGTAATAAAGCGTCCAGTATTATTGAAAAAATTGAATACTTTGTTGGATTTTATTGGATTTTTTTTCAAGAACTAAAAAGCGTCACGATCAAATAAGCGCGTCCAAAGTGCATTTTTTTTTTCGGGAAGAATAAGCGTCCATGCCCTCTAATTCAATAGTCGAGAGAAAGAAGCAGTAAACAAAAAATATCTTTTGGGGTCTAGTTTATAGAAATATTTGCTGGATAGTTGCACCGAACATTTCCTTCTGTATGAAGTACCTCAACAATTGCTTTTGGAGAACAACGAAAAATAGGCCCTATGATTTAAAGAAATATTTTCTTCTTTTTTAAATTTTATTATCTTCCTTGTAAATTTTTAACAATGAAATGTATCTTTTATATAATTAGTAGATAAGCGAGAGGAATTTATCCGATGTATCATATCTCTTTTTCTCAAAATTATCGACTGGTCATGGCTGTGAATTGTGTTCTGCATAGCAATAGTAGCTTTTCTCCAGTTGGAGGTCACCTTGATCACAAAATGTAGAATTTCACTGCGGTTGGATTATGTGGTTCTGTTAATGATTAAGATAAGTTGGAGGATTAAGATTAAAAATCAGAAATAACTCTGCAGATAGAGAAAGGAAGGTAACCAGTTGAATCGCCATCTTTTCTAAAGTAACATCTTCCAAAATGAATTTCTATTTAAAGATACTGCATCATTGATCATTGATGTATGCATGATATATTGATCTCTCAATGTTTATACTACTTCATTAAACCTGAATTCGATCCTTACTTCAATTTATCAAAGACTTGAGGCGTATCAACTTAACTGAAATATAGAAGCATCTATTCATGTCAGCAGGGACGGACTGTCTGCTGGCGGTTCACCGGGAATTCACAGTTCATTTGTGAGATTGTGGTGCAGAAGATATCAGTTACATTGCAATGTTACTGGAACAAACCCACACCATGCAAGATAAATTGAGTCATCAAATGGCACCTGACGAAACAGTAAGTGGGATTTAGGGATCATCGTCGAATTCCGGCTATTTCAGCCATCTCATTGGTTGAGGATTACATCATCAAGATTCTTATTGGTTTACATAGAAATGTTTTTATCATTTTTGATTTTAACAAAATATCAATTTGTGACATTTAAAAATGAACCAATAAACTTTCTGGTGCTATAATTGCTAACCATTAAAACGACTGAAATAGCCGGAATTTGGCGATTATCCCTTGTGTCATTGCTTCTGAGCTTTTGCAAGACTTTGAAAACTGCTGATCTTGATGTTACCTTTTTTTCATGATTTGCTGATATCATGATATTTTTGACGTCTTAAAATTGAAAAATGCATATGTAGAATTTAACAAACAATGGGATTTGAAAATGTATTAAACCATAGTGGACTGTGCGTACTGATGGCATAGAAACTTTCCAAAATTAACAGACCATTGAACTGTATTAAAACATTTAAGATTTGATTATCTTTAGAATCACTTAGTAACCAAGAAAAAGAAATGTGCCCAGATATATGCTCAACCACTTAATGTGGTAATACCAGTTGGCCAATAGCTTATAGTCATTTCTATGACAATTTTGGAGGTTCGCAAGGAAAATTTGCTCTAAACACATATCGGGTTACATTGATCCGAGAAAAGTATATTTTATGGATAGTATTAGAGCTGTGTGCATAATGTTCTTACACATCACTTACATTAGTAACCAATCATACCTTAATAGACTGAACCTTTATATCTACTAATACTCTGGTTATGTCCTGTAGTAAGAAATACTATTATCTGGGGTAGAGTACAACTTAAAAAATAAAAGTCATACAGCGGATATGACATTATGATGTCTTTGAATGTGGATGAGGTTGGATGTGGTTGGTTGAACAAACATATTCATATATTCATATATATATATATCGACATCTTTCACAAATTCTTTAGATAGCCGATCAATACTGTTCATTTACCCTTAAGACCTAGAAGCACATCTTTGTATCTTTCAAAAGCAGTTACCCCCCCCCCCTCCGTTATTATAATTCCTATTCTATTCTTAGAAATCAAATACATACTCCACAACAGCTCAATTAAGTGTGGAATCTAAAGTACGCCATACGTTAAACCTAATTATTGGGTAAATACTTGTGTGCCACCAGGAATGTGAATTATTTGTTGTTTAAAATGCTATGAGAACTTGGATAATTAAGGTAATTTTCCCCAACTAATAAATACCATATTAGATCTTCATCATTATCGTATTAGTTTTTACCGATGAGCTAAAGTATGTAGTTGAAAAGGTATTGGCTAATAACTATTTTTTAGTTGCATTGCTCTCTTTATCGATTATTAATCGTTTTGTATGGTTTCTCGAGGTGCTTATGCAACCCTTCCTGGTGAGTTTTTTTACCTTAGAGTTTTATCAAAGTGAAATTGTATTTATATATCATACCTGATATAAGATTAACGTCAAATGACCACTGTATATTTTGATATAACACTCAATACCCAAGCAAAATTTTCGATTGTTTGAAATAATAGATTTTGAGTGAATACACGCTATTCAACAAATTCTTGTTTTGAACTAATTTAAATGATTCAAAATCTTAAATAATTTGATGTATCATAATCGTGCTTATATAGAGGGTTCCGTCCACCTAAATTTGAAATTACGAATCCATGGCAGTCTAAGGCTTTCGATTTTATGACTCTCAATTCCTGATATCAATATAGAACACATCTTTTCTTTCAATAAAATTAAAACAACACAAAATTGTCTGTTAGTCCCCTTGTTGCATTTGTGAAACCTTGAAGACAGCATAAGAAATAGTAGATGTGACTTATACTCATTGTTGGTACACAAACTGTTTTGTTTCTAAGTACTTATTTTCTATCTTTTCAAAATCCCATTCCAATGGCAGTTTCAATGGGAACGACAAACTCTCCATCAACTCTCAAGTTTCTTTTCCAACTCTTCATAACAAAAGGTACTAAATCCACTTCAGCTGTAATGGCAATGACAATGTACTGCCTAAAACTATTTTACCAGTAAAGTTAAAACACATTTTTTGTAATCTTTAAGTAGTGATTTTGTCGGAATGTTAAGTAATATAGTAAAAGAAGTACAGTAATCGCATCGGATGAATACTTTTATGGAGTGTGGTTTAGTTACAAAATAAAGCAATAAATAACAAAGAAGCAATATTTTTTGAGAAAAGCGCTTGTAAGAGAGATACATTGGGTAATATGGTATCATATAAATGTATAGCTGGTGATTCGTATACTCAAATATTACTAAGAAGATGATAGTTTAAACATTTTCACTTTATAAACGGATTAAAACCTTGGTTTTTTTCACTTGCTAAATTTTCCATGTGTATATTTTATGTCTTGTCAAAAAAAGTAGGACTATCGATATTATGAGATTATCAGCTTGTCAAGTATAATGCATGAGAGGGCATGATGAATGAAGGGATTAGGTTCTGACAAGAAGAACAAATAAAAAAGGTAAGTTGACTTCTTGAAAAACTGGTACTGACAAAAAAGGAGCTGTTTCCGGAAGTGATTAAAATATTTCTATTGTTCTCATTTTTTTTATTATTTTTTTTATTTTGTGTTAGTTTACGCTAATCAAATTATAATTAGTCAGTTGTTTATTTATGATGATAAGAAAACACTTTGAAGAATCTTGTTTACTAACACTCGTCTTTGTAGGAATATTGCTCGAGTTGAAACTACTGTGATCTATCAAGTGTGATTGACATTTTTTACTTTTGACATTAAGGATGTGCAAAGTGGTTGCGAACCGCGACAGAAGAGACACCGACTGATAACAGATCGAGGGATGGATTAAAAGAAAAGCTCATTTAAATTTAGTTTGAGAAAAAAAAACTGTGTGAAGTTTTGTCATAACAAAAACAATAAGCGAGATTACGTTGAGAAGCAAACGTTCACATTACCACCTAAAGATCAGCAGTATTGTTAGTTTTTTTTATTATTGCTTATTACTTGCGAAATTGAAGAGTTTAATGTACATTCGGTTATTGTTTAGATGAAAATTGTTAATGATAAAAGGAAAATAAAGAATTAGTTAAAGAATTGACGTATTAGAATACCGTTGAACAAAAGAAAAAACTGGTCACCATTTAAAGGGAGTATACTTTTTTATAATAATATATAAAAGACATTAATTACATAGAAATATGGAAGTATTGAGAAACTGTATGGTATTTTTTATAACGCTGATAAATTTTAATTGGTTCAAAGACACAAAAGACTTTGCGACCTGCAACCCAGTACAAGATAGAGATACGATGAACAACTTTGAAAATATTTTTGGTCCAGAAAATGTACCACGACCAAGTTTATTTTCTACAATTGGTAGAGATACAACTTCAGCAAAGAAATATATGATGAACTTATATAAATTCACGACAGAAAATGGAAAACAACGGTTAGATGATGATCATGAGTTGGTCAACCAGACGGTTGTAGAGAAAGCCGATACAGTTGTCAGTTTCGTGAACCACGGTAAGCATGTTTATATTTCTCATTATTTCTTATTTTATATACCCATAAATCTTAATGGAGAAAAACAAGACTACATTAAAATTCAAGTTCATTCACTCAATGAACTCTAATTTGCCTTGATAAACTCGCTCTTAAAATGATCCAGTCTTAGTTTTCTTCATTAAGGTTTAAGAAATTTCTTTAGAGTTACTGTATGTGTTGCAATGCACGATGGATACCTGATTTGACTTGCGCAAGAAAAGTGAATTTATCGCACATAATTTCTAGATAGCTATCGTACTTTTTGAGTAAAAATATTCGTGGATTTTCTCATTTATCATGCAATTTATCAAAGTTATACTTATCATAAAAAAAAGTAAATTCTCTCAGAGTAGTAATTAACGTTTGCTAGGTTTATTCAAAAGTAAAAATAATGACTGTCTAAAAACGCTTTTATGTCAAATGTCATCCAAAAATAACGATCCTCCATTCATGTAAACTATTTTCATTCCACTGCTGATAAAGGAGAAAGTCTTTTTGAAAGAATATTTTCTTCTTTTTTTTCCTAACAGTTTTGCAATAAGATCAGTGTTCATCTCAAGAAATGGTGACAAAACTCCACCAATTTCACACTTGCGTATTAGTATCATCGTGTATTGTTTAAATACATAACACACAGGTGGGAAGATTCATGATATATCTACATCCGATTAATTCTTTATCTCTCTGTGTTGATAGATGTATAATGAAAAATGGCTGTATCTTTACTTCTTGCTGTACGGTTCATACACTTGTACACTTTTGTTTTGTGACTTCCGGACGTACTCCTATTGCTGAGTTGTTTTAAAGCACCTCCGGGATGCTATTCACAAATTGTTGTTGATCGAGTACAAAATGTTGGAGGACGTTGATATGTTGACGGGTTGACGGAAACAAAGCTTAGAATGTAGTTATGAAAAATCGTATGACGAGAAACCACTGCTTTTTCTGCAGTATAGATCGTTACAGAAGAATATATCTTTATACACGGACGTTCAAAAACATAAGGACGTTTAAGTTGGTCTTATTTTTTAGAACCAAATAATAAGAACAATGAGGGGAGTTCATTGCATTATTTACGACATTTAAGACATTTGATAAATTGTTTTAGAAAGTTGATGATCTCTTTATCAAATATGTGATGTTCTAGTTCAACCTTGTGCACAAGGTCAAAGTCAAGAAATTTTCTACCTAAATATGCTTTAAACTAATTTTTCTTGCCTCCCGTTGTTTTTGTGCAAAAATTGTAGGTTGATGAAATCATTTTGATTAATACAAGTTATCGCGTGTCTGAATCGTTTGAATGAAGGAATATTCACGAGTAGCTTCTTACGCAACTTTTTCGCAAGTCAAAGTAGACATACTAAAAACAAACACATCCTAAAAAAATTCCAGGAGTTTTCACACTCATGGCGGAAGAGCCATGTTTCTTAACGTTATTATTGTAGCATTTGCCTAATTCCTAACATAACTTTAACTTTAACTTAACTTTAACTTAACTTTAACTTGATTAAACTAAAACATTCAAGCCCTTCAATTCATTATTCCAGTGTACCTCGAGTACGTTCATTACATAATCAGTGCAGTGCAGTAATACAAAAATTGGGGACTGCGGAATAGTTCATATTTCCTTCTTTTCTTTTCATTTTTCCTATCGATAAACTCTCTGCTAAACTTTCCCCCCTCTCATGACAGGAAAGGAACACGGATTCTTACTACCCATTCCTCAATATTTAACTTTTTCCAATCGCTGAGTTTGTCCACGGCCAGCTAAAGAATACAGCCAGATATGTTACAGCGGATGGGTCAATATCTCAACAACGGCGCAAGATATAAACTTCACACACATGATCTTATGACCGGTTATGGGTCTCATGCCAAAAATAAAAAGGTTTCGGAGAAAAATAGGGAAAATATGTGCAGTTTCTTTTTTCCACTAAATACCATATAAACGCTTCATTACTAATTTCTAAATGTCAATATTTTGCATACATATTGGGATATTCTAAGATCAGATGTGTACCAAATCTGATCGTCTCATCTTGCTTTGTTCTTTTTTTATTGATGAAAAACTTTGAAATTAATTCCAATTTACGAAACATAAGGTACCAAGGTACCGGAGTAAACGCTTTTTTTTACACAACAGTATATAAAGACATTTTGATAATTGGTAATGGAGAAATCAAGTGAACTTGTAAAGATTATATATATATAAGAGACCTTTTTACTATAATACATGCATTTTGAAAAAAATCGTGCATTAAAAGAATCAAAATGCAATTAGAATGCATGGCAAATATGTATCATGTTATTGTAATTTTTACTTCAATTATTTTTATAATATTCCTGATTGTTGTTATGTATAGAGACTTAAAACTTTAAATTGTTTCTTCGTTCAGAATCTCTTTAAACCACGGCGTTCTTAACTACAGGCCATGCCATCGTGCATGTTATTTTACGGAAAGTACCTTCCTGGTATTTGCTTGATCAGTATAGAAACCAAAAATGGTTTAAAATTCGTGGAGATATAAAGAACTTTCGATTTCACCTAAAGTGACATAAAACACTATGAAATATCGAAACTTATCGTTTCATATTTTGGCAGGTCAAAGGTAACAACGTAACCTATATTCGTGCCAATTTTTGTGAAAAACGGAGTTCGCATTCACTATTTTCTCACCCACTCATGACTAAAAAATAGTTATGCAATTTTAAACATTTTTATAGCCACTAAAAATAGTCAAATAAAAAGCAAAATATTGGAATGAAAATACAAAGTTTCGTAATAATTTTTTAAATATTACCCTCGAAAATGATAAAGATTTTTAGATACCAAGAGTGCCTCCCGATCATGTAAACTTCCCGCATTATCGACCTATTTTTAAAAATCACTCATTAATCGAATATATAGTGTACATGATCGAAATATCATTGTTGTTTTTATTTATTTCTTATGGTATTTACTCCAATTTAAAAAATTATCACATTCAAATATGTAGGGGGAGGATATTAGAAAAAGGAAAAGGAAATCGTTTATTTTCAGTGTCAGTTATTTTGCCATGAAATTTAAGACAACGAAATTCCGTTTGACACCATCTTACCTGGGCTTTTTATATCATAAATTGCACGTTTAAAGACAATATATTAAATTACTTTTTGATATCGTGCCACATCCTAGAAGACTTTCTATACCATAAAATTTTCTAGTTTTGTCTATTTTCCGTGTTTGAAAGGCTTTTACCTCAACAGAATCAAAGTTTTTGCTCCAAAAGCAACAATACTAATGCCCTATGGCTAATGAGGGAAGTATGTCATTAAGTAATCATAATTTTCCTGTGATGCGAAATTCATGGAAAATTTATTATCAGATTATCTTTTGCGTAAATATTATCAATTTGACGTTTGACGTTCGACGTTTGACGTTTGACGTTTGACGTTAATGGTAATAGGAAGCATAATTTTTTTCATGAATCATGAGTAAAAAATACCAGCAACTTTGTTAAACTTGCGATACAAATTGATTTTCTTTTATAAGCATCAATCGTATTTACGATTTTATAGAAAGTTTAAGCGAAGAACAGTCGAAATTTCCAGATTAAATGACAACAATCGCAAATGAGTGAAAAGTTTCAGGCTCATAATCACTTAGGTGTTATCCACTTCCATTATGATATTAGCATTAATAACACTTTTACACTAAAGAAGATTTCACAGTCCTTATTCAGGATATATAGTTACTTTATTTATATTATATTTATTCAGGATATAGTCATTTAAAGTTGTTTTGAAATTCCAAATTCTGAAATTCTGAAATTCTGAAATTCTATTAATTGTTCACACATGAGCAAAACTTCTCATTTTTTGTCTATAAAAACTAGAACAGTATCTATAAAAAAATGAAATCTGCACAAATTGGTATTATTAGAAAATTGATGTATATATTTAATGTCAGAATATAGCTGACAAAAAGCTAATGTATATTTGAACCAGATTTCATCACCTACCCATACAATTATATGATAAGTCAGATTGTATAAACAAAGTTTCTAAAGGATTTTAAAGAATTTCTTGAATCACGAGAGATAATGATAAGAGCTTTATGCGTTACTTTTCTTGATATTTGTTTATAAAGTTTTTGGTCTTGCGTAGGCTGAAATATGAATGTTTTGCTAAATGTATATTGATCATAGTCATGTAGAAAAAAGGATCGAATAACATAATATCGAAATATGCTAGTTGTCAACAGAACCCATACAAGTCTGAATTCTCAAACGGTTCTTGCAAACAAAACTGCTGAGAAGTGGTCCAGGCCTGTCAGTGTAGCACGATTAAGCCGTGATTAAGGGTGATCGTTAAGCCGATCAGACAAGCCACAGAAATTCAAATTTTGGATCACGCAAAAAGGTAACATTTTTGAATGTTAATGACAACGATCTTATATCATACCATTTTCCACTTAGTTCCGTACGATCCGATAACAACTGGTGTGAAAAATATTTGCCTGACACATACGACCGATCTAACAGGCCTGATGGTTATTTTAGCAACGTTTTTTATTTTTCAGATATGATCCTAAAATGATTCTCTTAATACTTCTATTTATGTACTTGTTTTTTAATTTCCTTAATGAGCTCTTATTTATGGTTTCTAAAAGGGGCAGCATCTCCAGGGGTATGGTCACGTTGTCACACCACCTTTTATTCATATTCAACATTTCTTTAATATCATAGTATAAAAATGGGAGGGGGAGTTCTAAGCTTGCCCCCATATCCATACGCAAATACATTTCGAATAGGTATCGCCATTCATGTACTGAAAGGCTTTTTAATAACCAAATTACACTAGCACACATTTCAGCAATATTCAACTGATATGTAATAATATTTGTACGTTGTATAGTAGGTGCTTTACAAAATAAAAAAGGCACGCATGGTATGACGCCATTATATGGTTACCGTGACGTCAACAAAGAAGAGAATGTTAAGGGTCATTTCTACAATAACAAAAATGCAGAGCTATTGTGATTCTACTCTTTTTGGGAACATAAGACGATCTTATGAGTTCTTTAGTTGACTTGACATCTATTTGATCAAGCAGTTATTGACATGTAGGAATCTGTTTTTGGTACAGCTTTTACTCTTAGCCTTGGCTTTTGCTTTATTTTCGTCGTAGATCAAATACATTTTTGCGGGTTAGTTGACATCTGTGCATTTAACGTGTTTAAATGTATGTCGTGATACTATTCTTCTGAAACCACATATAATTGTACATTTGAGCTTTGTATGAAGATTGAGGGTTATTGTTTAAAACTCATCAGAATTACAAATCATAGAAAATAGCGTGACACTACCAAAATACCTCCATTAAACCAAAATAGAAATATTAAATCTAAGCGAAAATCGTTAAAAATTACAAGGTACCTCTTCAAAAACGTCAGTTGAGGAGTTGACAACAAATTGATCGATAAATTGATAACATTTATGAATCACGAAGAAAGGTTTCGACCATTTCGGAAAGGATGGCGGATTTGTTCTCCCGACATGATAGTAGCGAATGGAAATACCTGGTCCCTGCTCCGCCCTAAACCCCGTTGCGAAAGGCTCATATTGCCCCCTGCCTGTTCCCCAGCTGTTTTATCTCGCTATGTTGTCTAACGCGTTTCGTACGGATAACTTATCATAAAATGCGTGCACTTCACTACTTTTCTAGTGCACATAATTGTTTAAAATAAACTTTATGCACGCATTTTCTAACCTTTCCAAAGTGGTTTTAGAAACCTTGCCTACAGGCATGTCCATGTTGTTGTTATGTAACGAGAGACCATGTGAGAAGCATGATGAAAAAAGATATTTATGGTGATACACATAAAAAAGGTCAGTTAAATACTGCATACCTTGTATCGTATTTATGAGAAAATGCTTAATTAAAACAGTGTGATGCCTGTGTATGCATTTGTGCTCTCACTGAGGTGGTCTTGTGATCGTAAATTGTATATGAGCATTGCTAGGTGTTGCCTCTACTGGCCTATAATAGTGTATCGTCAATAATAATAAATTGAATAGTTTTACTTGTCATTCTTTTGCTTTTGGAACCTTATTAGACATTGTAAAAGTCTTGATTTATTTTTAGCGTTTAGAAAATTTATCACAACGTAGCATTGCATTATAATTATAGTGTTTAGAAAGTTTAGTTTCGGTAGATACTTCAGAACAAACTGGACAAAAGCAAAGTGATCTTTGAATTCCACTTCTTTGAAAAAATAAATTTTTCAACGAGCTTTTCTTAGAATGGAGAGCTGCACAGTAGCTCTGTTTAACCATTGATTTAAGAAAACAAACCATTAACACACTTCAGTAAATTCTAGATTGCCAAAAAACACTGACATCATCATTTTGTTATTTTTCATCCCAAATCATTTAGGGTGACGCTTACAAATTGACCCTGAACAGTGACTAATCCCACATGACAAACCTCATACGCTTAGAAAAGAAAAACTAAATAAGGAAAACACATGATTTTTAAGACTCTACTACTGAGTTGTGGAATTGATCATTCATATTTCCGATTAAGTGCACATTCATCATTTTTCTCTTGATCACCGAGAGATTTATAAAAGCTTTACAACAGAAGAGCATTAACAAAGATCCTTAAACTTATTAATTTTATCCCATTATTTTTGATGACTAACCTTATTTGTTCATTTCTAAGGCCACTTCAAACTAGTTGGAGACACGCTTTGACATTCCCTTTTCTCATTTTTGGACCATATCCAATTTCAAGGCCTTACTAGAAAAGGGGATAAGTAGAGGTCACAAACCAGTGGGAGAACGCATAGATATTGGCACTGAATAGCATGTGAAAGTACTAAGTGCTCTTTTATTCGTAACGATAACATTTCTAACACTTATTTTATGATTTTGTGATTATTCTTATGATATCTGATTCTTAAGAAGCCGATGTTTTTAGAACTTCTTCCGTAACAAGTGATAACAGATTTATTATGATAAAACCTCTTACTTTAGTTTCGGCGTGCAATGCTTGTGTTCTCATCATAGTGGTGATGATATATGTCATATTTGATTGATATTTTTCTCATTTAGGTAGAATTGTGCAGTCATTGTTAGGTACATACTGAAGCGGGCTAGGAGCTTGATATATTTAGTACTAAAAGCGTTTGTTTTGCACCAAAGTTAAAGTTCACTTTAATTTAAACT
>JAUKPT010001394.1:0-15429 GCA_032273505.1 Nanomia bijuga
ATAATAATAATGATAATAATAATAATAATAATAATAATAATAATAATAATAATAATAATAATAATAATGATAATAATGATAATGTTAGTAATGATAAGGACTCAGAAAAGGCTGTTTCGAATCAACTCCTTTCAGCAAGTACTAGTTCGATGTGTGATGATGTGCACGAAGATGATAACTCGCTTCGTGTCGATCATGACGTCACAGATACCTCTCTGAAACTGAACAAACCGATCGACAACTTGTACAGTTTCGGTGGTCACATCGATCTGAGTAGTAGTGAGTCGCGTGACATCAGTGAGACGAACGATGCAAGTGAAGTGAACGAAAACAGTGAACTTCACGACATTAGTGACTCGAACGACATCAGTGAAATTAATGTCAGTGAGGATGTCAACGATATAAGCGAGCAGGACGATTTTAACGTGACACAGATCAACGATTTAGATGAAAGCACCGTATCACGCATATCAACCGTCGCCAGTGATAGCGGAAGGATAAACAAATCTAGAGATGATGCCATTGCCACATTGACACAAGTTCAAAATAACAAGGGCGGTGATGAATTTCAATGCTCATCGCCTGTCGACTCACAAGCAGACATTGATGCAAATCATGTGTTTGAGTGTTCCTTACCTGAACGTAGTGGATCGGATGAACGAAGTATTCCCGGTGATGTGCACAAATGTCGCATCTTCGTCGCAAACTTTTCTTACGATCCGAAAACCATGTCTCCAAACGTCGATCTTGTTGATGACGAATTAGCATTTTTTGAAGGAGATTTGATAAAAGTATTTGGTGATGTTTGCGGTGATGGCTTTTATTATGGAGAATTAAATGGTAAGAGAGGTTATCTCCCTGGTAACATGGTGACTGAAGTGGCACCATCTGATTTCAAACCAAGTGCTGAAGGTCCAAGCAACGGTGATAGTTTCTTTGATCTTAGTACCGGTAACCAGAAGCATGCGGTTGATCCAAATGTTAACGATATTAAACCTGTAAACAATGGTCCTTCGACATCGTCAAGTAAAGGCGACGATTCACACTCGTCGAAACAGTTAGAAAGCATTAGTTATAAAAAAATACTGACTTCGAAAAGTTCATCAACAAATAACTTAAGCAGGGAGTCTGACGATGATGCGTACATTGTGACGCCCCAAGCAAAATCAACAAGTATGCCAAATGTAAGCTCAGATTACTTAGACCAGTTAGAATATGAGCAAGATATGTTCGATTCACATAATCCGTATGAACTAAAACCAACGCTCATGGTTGCGTTGTTTCCTTATGATCCTGCCACGAGCTCTCCGAATGTTGATGCCGAGGTAAGAATTTTAATATTTCGTCATGTTTTGATATCATCTAAAAGATTAAGAATCTGGCTCAAAAATGTCTACTTGCAATGCAGTCTCGTAATAGATTTTAAATATATCATTAACTAAAGCATTATCTTAACTTAAATACATGTGTCCCGGTGGCATTATAAAAAGATGTAGTGCGAGTGCATTTTTCTTTTTGCTTATTTCATTCCGTTTAGCGGGTGTTTTTAGGTGACAGTGGCGTGGTATAGGCAGATTGTTTTCGAGGTCCTGGGTTCAAATGCATAGCTTAACACTCAGCATTATGGATTTTCTGTGGGGGTAAGCGGTCGCGCCCATTCCTACCTACAGGAAAATTAGGGAGATGGAATAGGGAGTCTAGCCAACTTAGCAGGGTTGGTTATGCAACAGAACATAGAAAATGTTCATTTTGTTCCCAATTCACCTATACTTTCATCATCTTTTGTAAAAGGTTGACCAAAATCAGGATGGACCAGAATAACTGTTTTGCAATTAAGTAGCTTTTTTTCCTATCTGTGGGAATTTATATTGCACTTCATCAGTAATTGGTCTATTGTGATTTTAAAACACGATTTTTCAATACTTTCAGGCTGAACTATCATTCAACTCAGGTGAAATTGTAGAGATATATGGTGATATGGACGAGGACGGGTTTTATCCGGTAAGTTCCTCTTGATGGTATTACCTTACATCTACTATTAGTCTATTTCAAAAGTCACTTATTCTAGATTTTTTTAATATTTTCGCTTATTTTTAACCATTTTTTAAAAACAAAGGATCGTTAGAAAGGGAATTTAGAGTGTCACATTAATTATATACGAAAGTCCTCGATTTCACGAGGAATGATGAAGAAACAGAAGAAGAAAGTTTTTCAATCGAACGAACAACACACTGACACTGTTTTTAGTGTATTTCGATTTAAGCTCTGTAATTTCCGAAATAATTGCCAAATCGTTAATATTTTTTTATATTTTCTGATAATCAATTTATTTCTTGAAAACAATAATTATGAGTTATGCTCTCATTAGTAAAGACTCGCCTGCGTTCTTAACGCGACTATCATGACTAACGCGACTATCGTTCTAACAGTTATGTACTCACTTCAAAGATTCAAAATATTAACAATTATTTTGGTGATATGACATTAGTAGTGTATCAAAAAACAAAACAAAAACTTTAACTGGATATAATCCAAAAAGTTGTTTCTTTTTCCAATGATTGTTGTTTTTTAAAAAACTCAAAAATCATTTCGAAATCAATTAAGACATTTGACAATAGGAATCTTGTATGAAACAAAAGCAACACAATACCTAATTTTGTATTGAATTGTGAATCTACTAGAAATAAGTTCAAAGGCTGTAACATGGACCCTCTCCCATCACACACACACACACGCACGCGATATGTTTTCCACCGTGTTCTTCGACGTGAAAACTTGCGAAGTATGTAAATTGAATAATGAAATAAGCTATTTGTATGAATGGAATCATTTTCTTATTATGCGTTCCAAGCGTTCTAAAATTATCAAACTATAGTCTGGACAAAAAGTGTAGACATTGATTTTTGAAATTTGTATAACTTCTTCAATTTTTATTCATTTAAGCTAATTTTCACACATATTGCAGTTATCGACAAACACTTTGATTTGACTTGATTACTTTTAGAAATGAAGAAGAATTGCTGCCAGAAAATGAAAAAGAAAAAAATTAACTCCTTTATTTCAATAATAAATCGCAAAATTTTGATGTTATCTTATCCGGCTATCTTAGTTGATTTCAAAAGTGTATTTACCCTTTCTTAATTTTCTCCTGAACTATAGTCTGTTTCAGATTCTGTGTCAATAACTCAGGGTTCTCATGATCATTTTTCATCCGGTTTTCGGGAAATGAAAGAAGAAGCTATAAGAAAAAGGGTCAGAGAAAGAAAAATCGGAAAAATTAGAAGGAAGGAGGCGAAAAATGAAGAAGAAAATCAACATCTATCAGAAATAAGGGTCTGAGATTGCTTAATCGGTATGAATTTTTTCTAACACCCCCTACTTTTCTCGAAAAGCAAAAATCCGAGGGTTTCATTAGAATTTTAGTTACGAGCAAACTTCAATTTTCAATTGAATTGATAATTAAGGATTATACATAACATCAAATATTTTGTCGAGTATATGCAACTTAATTACTTAATTACTATCTTAAACATTCCTATCACACGATTATTATAGTTTGTTTATGCTTTAATTTTGATAACATAACACCCAGATTTTTTCTTTAAGAGAAAAGTAGGGGGGTGTTACAAAAAGGGTCATATCTCCTGAAATATTGACCTCTCTGGGAAATGAATATAGTCAGTGGACGCAGAAAAAATAGGTCTTTCGAACCGATTTAGCTATCTAAACCCCTTATTTCTCATAGTTGCTGATGTTCTTCTTCATTTTTTGCCTTCTTCTTTCTCATTTTTCCGATTTTTTTTCTCTGACATTTTTTCTCATAGCATCTTCTTTCATTTCCCAAAAACCGGATGAAAAACGATCATGGGAACCCTGAGATATTGAGACTTCCGTCTTAGTCTCACAGAATCTGAAACAGACTTTAATATCTAGTCTTTTCGACTTATCATACCAAGGAAGACTGCGCCTCTTAGATTCACCAACATTAGAATATTGGAGGAAAAAAAGCAATATGATCTTGTCTCGTCTCGTCCGCATCGAGTAGAATGTTTTCTTTCAAAATTGTCAATCAAAGTACAACTTACGAGGCCACAATTTTAAAATCCTACGGAGGAAAGCAACGAAACAGTGTAAAGCAAATTCATTCTCCAATAGAATTATTCAAGCATGGAACACTCTCCCTAAAGATATTGTAGAAGCATCATCATTGGATACATTTAAAGCGAAACTTGATGCCCATTGGGAAGATCGAAAATTTATCTGACAACATATCAGCAAAAAGACGTTCATTACAAGTCCACACTCTACAGGATTTCATTTTTCCTTTAAATTATACTTTTTGTGGAAATAAATAATAGTAAAAATAGTAATAGTAATGTTGTAGCATGCCAAAAATTATTCAACAGAGAGAATTTAATAACTTGTTTATTTGTAAGGTTATAAACGAAAAGTAATAACGTAATTGTTTGTGAATGATTGCTAAGTCTTGAAATTGTTTTACCTGTAAAATACAAAACTTCAATGTATTAAACACATGCCACATGGTGATTAATAAGTTGTGATTTTTGCACAATTATCCCCTCCTTTCATGGCAAAATAATTTGAGTGGAATAAGCCAGATAAAAAATTGGCTGTTTGTCTAATATAAAACAGTATTAGAAAAATGATTTAAAATGTTAAGTTATTTAAAATTAAAACTTACTTGTGCCTTGTAGGAACATCAATAAAACTTGCATAAAATTCCTTCGTCAAAGGGGCATCTCCCCTATCTAAAGCAAAGTTTCTAACAGCACGACAAAGGTATGGATAAACCCTAAATATAAAATTATTTAATAGAAATAACAAGACATACAGAGACATCTTCGATACATTCAACATAGACTATTTCCATGCAAAATTTAAAGTTATAATATTTGGTGCAACTTGTAATTACTATTTTTTCTAGTATGATTTTAAACTAGCCATATGCCAATTTATAGATGTTTAGTAACTATTTTTCAGCCTATATGGCCATAAAACTGCCAAACCATGATGTAAAATCTAGAAAATGAAACTTTGCTCAAGAGTGAAAAAGTGTGAAAAATTTAATAACCACATGACAGTACAATGTATAAAATTAGCGAAATTTTCTAGGCAAGTCCTTGGCCCAATTTTACTAAGTCAGTTGCCCACCCACCTCGCCCAATTGTAAAGAGGGGAAGAATTAAAAATTTGGGGCCTTCAGCCTTTTCAGTGTTTTTCAGATGTGGGTGTTTACACATCTTTTGAAACAAGTTTTTTATTGTAATAAATACTCTTCTCTCATATCTTTTTGATCATGTATAGCTTGAACACTAAACGTGCAGTATGTCTTATATTAGCACAAGGTTTTAATTTTTAAACATAGCCTCTTTGAGTTACTTTAAGTGTTACTTTTTTGTAAAGCTTGGTTTCTACATAAATAATGAATTATTATAGTTTTCTACAGAAAACGCATGTTTCTTCATTGTAGATTTTTATTATTTAATAGTTAAATAATTGTGTTTATTATTACGATGCTGAAAGTAAACTCTGGTCCCTTCAAAATATAAAATGATAGATAAATAAATGAAGAAAATAGAAAATTAGAATAAGAAAATAACGGGGTCATTTTTTTTATTAATTGTATCGTGCGAAACACCATCTAAACTGTTATGTATATGTGAACTTAATAGCACATGCAGCATTGCTGTATAATTTAACAATAGGATTGTTACAATAGGCCTGTTACAAGGATTGTATATATATACAAAGTTGTAATATTATGAGTGTATTAACTGAGTGATGATCATGAAAACGAGACAAAAAACAAAGATGTCTTCAGATTAGGTGAGATTCAAGACTATGACAATGATATTGAATATCTACACAGCATCAAGAGGAATGGAGGTGATGCATACAAAGTTGTATTTGACGTAAGTAGAGATGCGTTATTAATAATCAAACCAGATCCATCTTCATTATTTTGTAAATATCTCCCTAATCCTTTGCTTTTTTAAATTTTCTTTCTGTGACTTATACAGACACATACAGACATCTAAATTTGAAGAATTCTCACCAAACAATGCCCTTCGGGCTAATAGAAATTGAAGATGGCAGTAGAGAACAAATGACTCATGTTATTCAAGGACGGAGCAGGTTACATAAGGACTCGGCGAGTCCTAAAAAGCTGCTTTTTATTTTAAAATAAATAATAATAGATTCATCCACATCAATAATTTTAAGTCAAGTAAAAAGACAATTTATCATTGAAAATAGTTGACGCAATAGTTGACTAAAATTGAGTCATCATCAGAATAAGTCATAATTTTAGAAATACACTAGTATATATACCTAATTCTTAAAAAATCAATTATAATAAGTTTATTTGACAAGCAAAATTGAAAATATAAGTATACTATTGGCATCAGCAAATTATATAGAAACACCAGTAAAGAAATATCGTGATAGCATTCTCTCATCATCGTTCTACCAGCAAAACCCCTCGTCGAATAAATAGGCGACCCCGCAAGGTAGACGTTTACGCTTACTAAACAGCGAATTAAAAACACAGTTTTGTTCCATGAAAGACAAATTAGGAAATACACGCAAAGCAAGCAACAGTTGGAAGACAAAATTCGAAAGTGAATCCAAAGAAAATGATTGTTTACACAATATCATTGAAGCCTTAAGAACACAGAATAAACTGTCACAGCAAAAAGGGGAATTGGAATCAAAAAATCATCTATCAAAATGTTATTTAGAATCAGTGATGGAATTAAATCAAAATCTAAAAGGTCTTGCGAACATTGATGGACTAACATTGATGCATTGATTCGGTGTAATGCCTGTAACATGATGATATGTGAGGAATGTAGCGATGCTCGTATTGTTAAGCTAAAGCAACTAATGACGAAATGCAGTACAATATACTTTGAATGCAAAACTTGTATCAGATTGCCAGCAGAATCTTTGGTTAGAAATTGACAAAGAAAAAGTTGCATGTGATCAAATGTGTTTTCAACATATAAAGAAGGCAGTGGAAGAAAAGGTTTCAGAAATAAAAACAAAGATAGGAAGCATAATTGGGAACAAACTTGACGAACGATTGCCTGAAACAAATGTAAACACAAACAATAATGATAATATAAACCATGAAACATACACTGCTAAAGTTCTTAAAGAGCCAGAACAGTGCCAGATCATCGAAGACAATATGAACAATGTGAAAATGGAGGAATATGAACATGAGAGGCGGGGTAGAAACCTTATTATTCATAGAGACAAAGAATTTGGGGATACTCCCGAAGAAAGAAATAAACACTGAGTATGTCACAGATATTATACAGCCTATTGGTATCCAGGCAAAACCACTAAAAGTGATTCGACTTGGAAATAAAACCAATAGGCCAATCAAAATTGTCATAGAGATAAAGGAAGAAAAATCACGCATAATGCAGTATTTGAATAAGCTTAGAGGATCTGAATACCAGTTTGATAAGATAAGTACAACAAGAAGATTTTACCCAAACAGAAAGGGAACAGTTAAACAAATGGAACAAAGAGGCTAGAAACAAAAACGCAGGGACAGCGAATTTGTTTATAAAGTACAGGTTGACCCAAAAAATAGGGTGTGCCTAATTCGCTTCAAAAAGAAGTGAAAATTCATGTAATTAACGATCGAGAACTGAATTCCAAGCAGGGTGACTTTCACACAAAATCTACCGGGTGCACCAAAAAAATGTTCCCCCTCTTTGAAAAAAAACTGGGAGAATAGAGCAATTTGAAGCCTCCAAATTTATTTTATTGACTAGAGAAAAGTTTAACTTAAATTTTGGTATATTACTTTTTAATTTTGGTCCATAAGTTCAAAATTTATGATCAAAAGTCTGATTTTTGACTTTTTAAAAAAGCTCAAAAATTGAAAAAAACACTGAACAAACTTTTATTTCTTGCAAATGAAAAAATAAACATGAAAAAACTGTTAATTTACTGGGAGAGTTGTAAGCAGTTGTGGTGATCATGTTTGGCCAGCTTGTTCACCAGATCTGAAGGTTTGCGACTTCTTTCTCTGGTGGTATCTAAAACACAAGATATGGAGTCAGGACATCGACATGGAGCCAACAAGAGCTCGGAAATACAATTCAACATTTCGCCACTGATATGGATGAAACATTGGTTGAAAGAGCTTTTCGAGGCATGCTTCATCGTGTAAATAAGTGTATAAATGTAAATAGCAGTACTTTCCCTAATGAATAAATTTATCATTTCCACTATAATTTGCTTTACTTGTTGTTTGAGGTTATTTATATGCGATGAAAATCAAACAACTGTTCATTTTTTTTTTTGCCATTTTTTGAGATTTTTTAAAAAGTCAAAAATCAGACTTTTGATTATAACTTTTAAACCGCAGGACCAAAATTGAAAACTAATATATCAAAATTCAAGTTAAATCTTCCTATAAACAATTAAATAACTGCAGAGGCTTCATCTTGCTCTATTCTCCCACAGTTTTGCTTCAAAGAGGGGGACATTTTTTTTTGCCGCACCAGGTATGTGACAAAATAAATATAAATTAAATGATTTGAAAAAAGTGCTTGAATGTGACTAATTAAATTATGCTTCCTACAAACAAAACCTTCTATCCGCCCAGTTATTTCAAATCCCCCCCCCCCAGCTTTTAGAACCCCCCAGCAATTGGAAAATCGTCAAGTCCCCCAACTTAGCACTTTTAGAGGAATGTCAATTTGCCTTGTGTTTCACAGGTATTCTCTTTCAGGCAAGGTATATTTCCCTTCTCAGCATGTGTTCTCTATATTTTACATTGAATATGATTGAATATTTGTTTGTATTTAGGGTATTATTGTTAATTTTAAATCTCTTAGAAGAGAAACACATATGATCTTGTATCCATGGTAAAAGGGTGCAAAATATTTGAAGATAATTGCAATATATTTGGATCACTTGTTGTATTATATTGTTTATTGTTATAAATATGTAATTTTTTTTTTACTTCTAACTATCGAATTAGCGGCATGATGGAATAAACTTCTACCCATGGAAACTTTCAAATTAATAAGCGTCCAGTATGTAATAAGCATCCACCATTGAAATTTTATTGAATCTTTTGTTGATTTTGTTGGATTTTGTTGGATTTGTTTGATTTTGTTGGATATTTTTCAAGAATTGATAAGGGTCCACGATCAAATAAGCATGTTCATGGTGGAAATCTTTTTTGGTAAAAATATGCATTCGATAGTCCAGAGTAGTGTCACAGAAGATTTAGAAATATATCCGACTTACCGATAGCACATATTTTTATTTTTATTTTTATTTTTATTTTTATTTTTTTTTTTTTTTTTATTTATTAAATTCTTGTAATGTCCCAAGAGGGTCATTTTACATGAAATATATTTAATTGAATTGATAGCACTAAATGGTTTTGGTTTCATCTCAAATAGAAATTTTGAATCAAGCCTATAATTTCATGATGTACTGTTATGTTCACAATTGAAAAAGTTTACCATCTTCATCTAAACAACCAGGCCCAAAATTAGGCAAATTTAGGAGTCCAGATATCTGACCCTGCCCTTCAAAAGTCCAAAATTTGCCCTTTTTAAACAAAATATTGTGATAAACCCCCAGATTGCCTTTTTTTGTGCCCTAATTTTTTAGATTAGGGCATGTATGATATGTAACTATAAATAAACACTTAAGCTTCATAACATATTTTTTCGGGTATAATTACCTTCTAATCTATTTCACGCAGACAAACATTCAATCTATTAATTTGCTCTAGTTTTATTTATTTATCTTGAAGATTAATTTTCTGATATTGCACACTCATATGCACACATTCCAAAATCAAAACATAAGAAGCTTAGAAGAAAAAATCAGCTTAAAAGATCACAAATAGCAGTGTGAATATGGCTCTTGATAGCAGTAGAAAATCTTATTTATTAAAAAACAAGATATAAAGTCTGGGGGATAAACAATTACATTTCGCTTGTGTTTGTTTTTGTTGATGTTGGGCCGTCAAAATTTGTTGTTATTGCGACATAATTACATCATGTTCTTTAATTATTATCATGTTAGGCATACATTGTTGGCATTGTTGATGTTTATATGTTGATTAAGCAATGCTTTCAATGTTAAGTCATGTTTAAGTAAGTGTTACATGTGCCAATGAGTGTTATTACATATATTAGTTGAAGTGTTTGCTGTTCAGTGTCGGATCTGGCTCAATTTCTGAGTGTCTTCAAAAGTGCTATTTACCCCAAGTTTCGGGGATTTTAGAAAGTTAAAGCACTGAAAACGCATGGAAACTTATACTTTAGACCCTATTTTCCAGAGTTTTTTCCCTCATCTTGAACCTAATTTAATGATTTATAGGGTCAACTATTAGTCTTAAATGATAAAAACCTGACAAAATAAATGGTCTCATCAAGAATAAGTGTCTTCATGAAGACACTGAAGACACTCCAAATCCGCCACTGCTGTTGTATGTGTTGTATGTGTCTCTCTTTTTTACACATCTTTTCAGGAACTGTTTGGTAGATATAACAGTTTTTTCTAGTATGTCTCAAGTTCTGTTGTAACTACAAGATACTGGTTATAAAACCTTTATTTTGTTATGCTTGCAACCCCTACTCTGCTACTAACGATATTTAGAAATGACTCTTTGCCATTATTAAGGTCAACACATTTTTGGTCAGAAACCTTTGGCTGGTTTGTTGTTATTTTGGACCTTGACTTTAGTCTGAACAGGCCCTATAAGATTGCCCTGTAATTTATTTATTTGTTTTTCCTTATTTTTCATTTTTCTCAAAATAGGTTTCAAGCAACTCTCTGATATTTTGCATGACAAATAATGGTTGGGAATGCCTGGAAATAGGGATTTACTAAAAAAGGGCTCTAACGATCTTCGTGATTTTTTTTATGAGTTCCCACCACCTGAAAAAAACACAGCATGTCTGGGAAAATTCACCATTATTCAAATTAAAATATCTCATTTTGCATGGTGATATGCTTTATTGTTCTCATTGCATGATGTCATTACTTGTTATTAAAGTTGTAAAAAGTCTAAAGAACAAAATACCTGCTGACTTCAAGTGAAAATTTCATCTCAAATGGTTATCGGGTTGTTGAGATATTAAGAAAAATGCTCTTGTCCAATCAGATTGCTCCATTTTTATTATTTCAAATATGACATGAACCATTTGGATATAAGTTGATATTTTTCTGTTGATTACCTTTATAAGAGGAAGACAAAGATACTTTTTGACTGAATATGCCCAAGCACAAAGTTTTCTTTATTTGCTGATAGCTTCTTTCCATTTTGAAAATTTTTTATAACAATGCCTAAATTTCAGCTGAGGCTGGATGTTCTTATTTTCTCGTTTTTCAGCCTCAGATGTTCTTATAGCCGTTCTTAGAAAAACTTCAATGAAAAAACACTATAGATAGCAAGCCAAATTCAAATACTGTACATAAGGCCTTCAACATTCAGTAATTTTACCTTTTATTTATCGTAAAAAGAAGTAGCTATATCTTTTATTTTTAAATCAAAAACAAATGTTTTGACATGTACACTAATCCTGGGCATGTTCTTAAATTTTGAGCCATTCTCAGCCTGAATGTTCATAAGAACCAGGTTCTAATAAAAAAAAATGTAAACAAACTTATTTTTAGTCACTGTTTATGAGAAATATTTAATGTAGTACCAACACAGGATCGAAAAATCGAGTCCGTAATGTACCACGACTAGATTCGTCTTTTTTGTGTCGAAGACTGCCCCATAGGTGTTTTGTCCCGAATTATGATGTATTGAATCTAATACAGGAACTTTCTTGTTACACTATGGCCACTCCTCACATGTTATTTATACATCTGTGTCTTACTTGTTTGTATTTATTAAAACAGTTTAGATTGATCATAATAAGGTGCTAAACATTTATTAGCATATTTTATTCCCATCTTCTCCTTGAATAAGTAAGTATCTTTGACATTGTGATAGAATAGAATAACATAGTGTTGCTTTTACTTGGAATTCTTCTCAATTGAGTAACAACCTGACGTTTATAGATCCGCCTTCATATTGTTTGAGAAAAATGGGCCTATCTATAAGTAAGTGGTTACAATAATAGCTTTAGATACTTCAAATCGACATATTCAACTGGAGAAAAATGTGAGATGTTATTTTCATTAGAGGCTAATAATTCAAGACATCCAAGAAGCTTGTAGGCTTTTTCTGCATGCTTTAACTTATTGAACTTTGTTGCTATATTTTTTCTTTGTAGTCTGTGAACACGTGTGCCATATTTTAGAGAACCCAATGAAGGGTAATAGAACCTATTGTGCCATCATTGATAAGTTTTATTTTGATTATTGATAAGTTAAGAGTTTCATAATTCAGAATCAGATTGGTTTAAATAGGAATGAGAAACGCGTAGGATGCTTTATGCTTCATGCAATCAGACAGTTAGATTAGCAATTCTTTTGGGAAGAAAAACGTATTGATATATGAAAAGGTTCTTTTGATGATAATAGTACTTCTCTATTTGCATATGAAATTGATTCAGAAGTTGTATTAGTCAGAACGTGTATCTCAAAATTTGACATGTTTTGCAACTGTTGTGGTACAAATGATAAGTATGATTTCCGTGTTCCTTGCTCTCTGATAAGGATAATAAACAAAATCAGAGACAAGTATGTAAATTGAAACATTCTTTTCTATTATGTATTATTATCTACGATTTTCTACTATCAAATCAATATTAACACAAAATCATAACTATTAAATCGTGATAATATATTCAATCAATATATCCAACTGCTGAAGATAATTGAGGATTGATGTGAAAGTTATTTCTGATTAAGTGTCAAAAATAATGAATGTTGAATTATTTTGTTAAGTGAAATGGAGTAATTATGTTTTTACCCATGTTATACTTTTAGGACTGGATCATCCATATGAGCCCACAGTAGTTTTCCATGATTATAGTTTATATGGCCTTTGGATTGGTCGAAAATTACGTCTTTTAAGAGTCTCAAAAATGATGAAGCAAAAAAAAATGTTATATTGTTATATTCAACCAATGATGTGGGTAAGAACCCTTTGAATGAAATGCAAACTTAAAACATTTTCTGTACTTTTCTGTAATAGTTTTTTCTTCTTTTTTTTAAGATAAAGCTTGACAATGAATAACTTTTTTGCTTAATTCAGAGAAACAGAATAGGTTTTACTTTTCTACTGTAACCAGTTGCCGTCATAACTCTGCATTCTGTGGATGACTATCTAACCAACAATCTTTGCTGTCATAACCTTCTGTGAAAGACTATCTGACCAAAAATCTTTCTTTGATGTATTCTTTTTTAAAGGATATGGAAGTACAAGAGTTTTGTAAATTGTGGATACTTCCCTGTTATCATATTATAAATATAGTTAGCTATCTTTTGTAAGCTACAAAATTATTTCAAAAATCAATGAAAGAAAATTGTATTTGTTTTAATTCATTATGATGGTAAATTCGAATTAAATCTGATCATCAACAATCATTTCTGGAAGTTCTTGGGTTTTTTTGTTCTTTAGATAGCATTTATATGGTTTCTATCGATGTTTACGAATTTTGCTGAAATCAGTTAACAATTTATTTTCATTTACTTTTATTTATTTGTTTACTATAGACTATAAAAAGATTCAAGGGATATGGTGATAAGTGTTTTGGGGCTTGTTTTAGATTATGATTTCCTTCAAATCCTTTTTATCTATCAATCTATATATTGTTTATGTTTTCCTATTTTTGAAGGTCGTCTTTTCTAACAAGTTAACATATAGGTTTAGTACAGACTTTTCGTTTTGTGCGTTAGAAGACATAAAAAGTGTGAGGTAAGGTCATGCTGAAACTCTGGTTAATAAAGGCAGTGACCTAAGTTACTTCACCTGGCATGAAATGACTGTAGATTCTAGTGATCGTTCAACATCTGGCTTATTATTTTTTAATCATTTTGAAATGGAACTTAACCCTATGTGTTTTGTGATGAGGGGCTAAACAGGGTGGCTTAACAGGATGATAAGTCCATGGAACGTATGAGGTGTCACCAAAAACATTTTTGCTCTGAGATGCACTGACCTAGAAGGTGATTCAGCCTTGTATGTTTCACCGACTTATGACACTACCCCTGGATCTGGCCCAATTTCTTATTGTCTTCAAAATTGATATCTACCCCAAGCTGTGTCTCTGCAAAGGCCCACAATGCATGGTTTGGCCCAAAGGAAGAAATTTAGAAAACTGAAGGTCTGGAAACACCTATTTTCCAGAGTTTTTGTCCTAAATTTTTAACCAGTTCAGAAATTTATAGGGCCAATTTATTCTTAAATACAATAAAAACCTGCCAAAAAGTGCCCTTGTCAAAAATGAGCGTCTTCATGAAGACACTGGAGGTCCTCTAAATCTGCCACTGATTAGTCATTTCAAATAAGACTTATATCCCTTTCAATAGAAATACTAGTGTTTTTAGTCAAACCCTGGGGAATCATTATTGTTTACTTCCATAGGTATTACACTTGGTATTATACTTGAAGTATAGGTGTTGTTATTGTTTATAAAGCACTAGATTTAGTGATTTAGTAATTTCATAGCCACTTGACTTTTGATGTGTTATGAATTTTTGTGTATTTATCATTTTGTTTTTTTACATGATTTTTAAAGTGTTAAGCTATGCAAGTTATGTTAAATATGTAACTAGGTTTTACACATACAAAGTATTTAACGAAAATACATGACAAGAGTAATTCTTTGAATTACTTTGAAAGAAGGGAGAGAGAGAGGCATGAAGCAAAAAAAGTTTGATTGCAAATTATTAGTACATTTGCCATATCATTGGTTGTTTTCAAAATGTCACTAATTTGATATTTTGTTAAAACTAAACCTCATTATAAAATTCTGAAGCGAACCAATCAGAATCTCGATGATGTTATTTTTAACCAATGAAATTGTAAATTTACTTTCTAGAAACTATGCCTTAAGTATTGATATGCAGTTACAAAGATTTGATTTGTATTTAAGTTTGCTGACTTAAAATAAAAGTAAAGTTTGATATAAAAGTATTTGAAATAAATAAATTGTCGGCGCTGGCTCAGTGGCTAGGTAGCAGGTTTCTCAACGGAGCAACCCAGGTTCGATCCCTCTTGGATCCCCATAATTTAATTAAATCAATACACTATTTCGGAAATTCAAATCGTTGGTTTGTTAACCTCCCTTCCTGTGATTCTAAGATATATCTTTTACCAACATGCTTTTAAAAGTATATTGCATGTTACATGTGTATTTTTAAAAGTATATTGCATGTTACGTGTGTATTTTTAAAAGTATATTGCATGTTACATGTGTATTTTTAAAAGTATATTGCATGTTACATGTGTATTTTTAA
>JAUKPT010001395.1:0-15424 GCA_032273505.1 Nanomia bijuga
CTCCCTCTTATTAACGCCTCCCTCTAATAGACGCCCCCCATCAGATCTGAAAAATAAAATAAACGCCCCGGGCGTTTCTTAGAGGATTTACGGTAACTGAATTTCGGCTATTTTAGCTGTTTGATTGGTTAAAAATTACAGCATCAGAAAGCTAATTGGCTCAATTTAACATGTCACAATTTGACGTTTCGTTAAAATTAAAAACGAAGAAAACATTTCTACATAACCCAAACAGAATGTTGAAGTTGTAATTTTCAACCAATCAAAAGATTGAATTAGCCATGATTTGGTGACAATCTCTTAGATGAATGAAATCGAATGTTATACTTCGTTTGACAATAAATTTCTGATTTCTGATCACGGATCAGTACATATTTATTCAATGTTACCATACACGATGGATTAGTAAGGGAAAGGGAAGAGGGTACCGCTAAATTTGTCAAGCTAAAATTACCTATTTCACTAGATAAAACGAAAAAACGTAATGACCCGTGACGTCATTGTTCGATATAACGTCTTCACTTCATAACCGTTGACATCTTTTAATTGTGTTTTTTTCTTTGATTGTAACCTGATGACGGGACAGTCCACACGTCTCGACGTATCGCCTTAAAAGGTTTTCTTGTTGAAAGATCTTCATTATTAAATCCATACACTTCACTCATGACGTCTCTGAATAATTATCTCAATGATGTCTTTTTCAATTTTGTTATTTTCAGTAATTTTACTAATTTATTATCTTCCAGGGTGATCCATATTGCGCGAAAGAAATTGTCAGCAGACAAACACTATTTCAAAATTAAGCCATTACCTGAGTATCAGCTTTACTAGACTGTCCCATCATAAGTACATAGCGTTTTATTTTGACGGCTTCTAAATTCATTAATTGGATATTGTTTATTTTTTTCATGGTGTATGTGTTTGTGCGAGTGTGTGCGCAAGGGTGTGCCCGCACAAATCTTTATCATCATATCTACATGGTCAGTTATTTTTTCTTCACTAAACTGAACTGAACTGAACTGAACTTTCTGTTCGTGAGTTGACTTAGAACATCACAACGTTTGTTTGCATTCATTTATACATCTAGATCCTTTAATTTGGATTTTGCTAAACATATTTACTCAATGACAGTGTAAAATTGATCTTTTACGCTGCTCTTATTTGAAAGGGCGAACAACGATAGTAGTATGTTTTATTGTGATTTCATTTTTAGTACAGTAAGCATCCGAAAGTTATGTTAATTGTTAATTGTTAATTGGTTGGATATTTCCTAGAAGTATGTATCATAATTTTTGGTTATCAAGTTTTAGGCAAGATTATTTGATTCTTCATAAATTTGGAAAATTCTTGATGGTTTTCTTTTCGAATAAAACATAAAGCAGTAGGGAATTCATCACTCAATATAAATCACATCACACTACCGGATGAGTAAAAAAAAAACCCCGTAAGGCTTTGACAAATCATTACACCAGGATTTGATAATCGATTTTCAAATATATTTTTTTCATTATGTATCTATTCATTATTTGCTGTGACAAGGCTATTTTTGTGAAAAATCACACGATGAAAATTGTCAAAAAACTGGTGTAAAACATGGCATTGAATGTTTTACTCGTGAAATAGCACTATTTTTGTTTTTCTCTACAAAATAACGCTCAATAATATTACTTATGGTTTTGTTAGTTAGAAATACAACTTGAACAGTCAGGATACATCTCAAATTTGTGAGAAAATCTCCAGGTATATTTTGGTACTCGGATTTGATTAATTCATTCGTGTTTTTGACGAAGATCAATTCAAATGTCTTTATTCATTAAAGTCAGATAAATAAATCAATACTGACAATTTTTAAGAATATTCAGCATTTTGACCATTAACTCTTTAAGAACCACTAAGTAAAAAGGCCCGCGATGACTTTTGAAGGCATGCTGTGTAAAACAAATATCTTAAAACAAATAATAGCAACAAACAAAGCTGATTGAATTTGATACCCAGTTTTTCACCATTTTTTGACGATTTTTATCATGTGATTTTCACAAAAATTGACTTATTTCAGCGGATAATGAATGGATTTAAAAAAATCATACACCAATATTTAAGTTAGGCTTTCCGCTACATAATTAAAAAAATATATTTAAAATTCGATTATAAGATCATGGTGTAATGTGTTGTCAAAGCCTTACCGTTTTTTTGACTCACCCAGTATCCCAAAACATTCCTTCCTTTTCTGTAAAAGTATAGAAAAACCCTGTTGTTTCTTTTCTCAGAAATCCCGTACAATTTCCTTACGTTATTTGTTTTGTTTTAAAAAATAAGTGAAATATGCCTGATGGAATATGATGGAGATGAATTAGGTGAATGAATAAGGTTAAGACAAGGACATTTAGATGACTCTGAAAGTAATGGGGATGAATCTTTTGGTGAGTTGTTTTGTCATTATCCTGGTGTGTTGAAATATTTTCTGTTAACGTCGAAAAGATGAGATTGAAGGTGTTCTTATCATTAACCAGCGTGGAATGAAATGTCTTCTTCCACTAGTATCAAATTCAATATGAAAAATAGCTGTGTCACATTTTTTCTCTTGGTGTTCTTGGTATTGTTGTTGTTTACATGAAATCAACAACAGCGGCAAAACATGACCATGATGCAATCACGAGATGCGGATCCGATGCTACTTACACTTCACATAAAACCCATTCACTGACACCCCTTCTTCTTATTGACTCATGACATATCTGGAAACCATGGTAACCAAGAAAAACAACTCTTTTTTTTCTCATTTTGTTCTTTTTGATCTGTTTATGTTGCATGGAACGAGTGACCTTGTCGATTGTCTTGTGGGATTTCATTCTTTCAAAAAAAGAGAAAAATATATGCACAACTCCATATACAAGTTTGACTTTCCAGTAAGTGAGCAGTTGATTCTACCATGTTTTTATCAGGTGTTGTGTATGGTATGGAAAATTTATTTTTATCTTTCTATTTTTCACCAATATTTTCAATGTTTTGGGTTCTAGTATTTGTATTCCATGGTGTTGAAATGATTTTATGTTTATTTGCGCCTGTTCTTTAGTTAATCTTCTAATTGGCCGTTAATGGTTTTCTTTTAAAATCTGGGAGTCATTTTAAGAATATTACGAGTATAAGGAAACAATTGTGAATTTATTTATTCAGAATTTAGTGGTAAGTATTATGTTTAATCAAACATGTAACATTTATTTTTTTTATAAGCAACTCATTTTGCTTAGCTCTTCGGAAATAAGGAAAAACAAAATGAGTAACTGCTAAACCACTAAGGCTGAGAATTCTTTTTATGTTCATCAAGTTAGACTGAGATGTAACTTAAGACTAGCAGAAACCATTTTGATCGTTGAAACAGATAATTTTATGGGTTAGTTCATGGAAATACCAAGCAACCGTTAAGTCACTTTCAGGCTCAAATTGCTTGAATTCATTGAACGAAGTTGCTCATAAAAATGTTATGATTTAAACTCTGCTATGATCGATATGAATATTTTTCAAAAAAATGGTGATTTATAAACTACCTGATAATGTATAGTTCAGCGAAAATCCCAACAAACTTTATTTTTGTTTTAAAACGAAATTCAAATCTTAGAATTTTCTTTTAATTTCACGCTATTTAAGCCTCTTAATGAAACTTTTTGATATAGAGATTTGTCGCCAAATTATGTCTAATTCAACCTCTGAGTTCGTTGTAAATTACATCAATATTCTGATTGGTTTATGCAGTAGCGTTTTCATTATTTTTGATTTTAGAAATCTTGCAACATTCCTTAAATGAGTATAACACCAGGTTAAAGATGTTAATGATAGAAATGTAATTTCTATTGCTGACACTAAGCTAAAATAAACAATGATCATGGAATGATCTCACCATTCTCTTTTTCAAATCCAGTTGCTGGTCATTCTTACTGATTAATGAAGCATGAAATAGATTTCTTGGAAAACATCACTTGCAAAAACAATAGACAGTCGATTCTTACTTCTATTCACTTCTATTCAGAGCATTTTTGGCAAACCTGTTATTATTTTTATTATTTATCAACTTAAAAGCATCCCGGCCATTTAGAAACAAATCACTGTTTAACCTGGTTCAATACTAGTTTTGATTATTTTGAATTTTACTTTGCTGCTATCAGCATAACAAAGCATTGTTCATGTAATGTTATAGATGATAATTTTGTTTAGGGACCATAAACATATGACGTCCAACTTTGAGGGGGGCAAGGGGTCACTGAAAAAGATGATGTTTCTGTTATCCTGGGACATTCAACTCCACCGTTTACTGGATTATGGGGGGCAGAGGGTCCACAAATTGGCCAAGATCACTGGACCTCATATGTTTATGGTCCCTTATGAGTAATTCTGCTTTGTGTTAATTATAGGGATGAAAAGATAACGGTCAGATATGGAATTTCACTGACCTGTTTCAATAGTCCTCCTTCAGATATTTGTCCATTTTCTTGTGAATTTCTTTTTTAGTTTTGATGTATTTCAATGTTAAAAAAATGAAGCTTTGACATTCATTGAACAATATCAGACAAATGTTCTTTTTAAACAAGTGTAGAAAATGATTTCAGCGCTGATGGGGTTAATAAAAGTTTCCTTTGAGGTGCTTCGAACTTTATTGTTTTATCCCCTCATCAATTTATGTAATATCAATTTCTTCTAGAATTGTTAGTTGTAATCAGGATTTGTGCTTTATTATTAAGCCCCGAACTTTTTTTTTTTTAGTTTTCATAGAATCCATGTTTTAGAAGATTTGAGGGACCAGGGTACATACTGTTGTCCATATTCCTATGATTTTAATTCAGACAATCCTTCATTTCTGAAATAGTTAAATTAAAAGTTTCTGACCGTACATTTCTTTTTACATACTCTCTTTTTTTCTCCTGGTGGAACTATGCTTTTTCTTTCATCCATTTTCAATTAACATGATTTCCACTGTATGCATTTCTATTGGTTAAAAATGGTTTCCACTCTCTTTTCTCATGATACATTGTTTCTTAGAAATTGAAAACTAGGGTCATTGAGTATGCTTTACCCTTGAATATATAAAAAGCTCTGTTTGCTGGTCCTCATGAGTTCATACCTTAACTCTACACTTTTTTTCTCTTATATTTCTTTACTTTTTATTTCTCATATTCTGCTCTTGTTAAAAAAAGTGGTTTTGTATTCGTAGAACACATGTTAAGCATACTTTTCTGTCTCATCTTCCTCCAACATTTAATTATCACGTTTTGAGTATGGTACTCAACATTTAGTACCTATACAGGTAAACAGGGCTTTGACGACACACTAAACATTGTATACGACTGTAAACAGTTCTAACACTGTTGTTCGTCATGTTTTGTCATGTAACTGTTGAAGGTTTTCGATGATAGGTAACACTAAACAACCAACCAACAGATCTGTGGGAAAAAACAAGAACTTGTTAAACTAATTATTGCATTATTCTTTCATGAATAATTGCATGTATATTCAATGCCATGTGATTGGAACCTGGCAAAAGACCAGATTTGACTTACCGTTGCTTCTATAAGTACATAAATTGCTTTTGCATGGCTATTCCATTATGAGTGCAAACCTTAACCTGAGTTTTTTGTGGTGGCTTTTCTTGTCATTTGTCAGTTTATAGATCTTTTCTATTGTATATTTTCTGATGTATGGATAGATTTTTTCCCATACTCATAAGCTGACTCGATCGACCTTAAAGATACAATTAAATGGACTGCAAAATGGTCTGAAACCCAAAACCATACAAACAAGTACAATACTTCGTTCTTCAATGATGTATATTTTACGACAAACATTTTCTTGTATTTTCTAGAAACTTGAACTAAATGTTAGAATAGTTATAAATAGTGCCAAATATAGTAACTATTTTTTAAGCTTTCATAAATTTTGCTTTTTAGACCCCATTTTTATCATGGCTGTAATCTTTCAAGATAAAATATATGTCAGGAGAAGGCTTTTTAAGGAATTTTTATCTTTTTCATTTGAACAAAATAAGGCTTTAATAAGAAAAATTGAATGTAACTCATTTTGTGTATACCATTTAATACAGCAGTCGAGCGAGCGTCTATACTAATAGATCTGAATCTTTTCCAAGGGTTTTAAGGGAATTTTCAATGCTTTAGTTTCTTTATCTCCAAGAAATATTTTTGTATTGTAATGGCTTTGGACTTTAAGATACCACTCTCTCAGATGGTCTGATTGTGTTAGTTTAGGCAATTGATCCATTTCTATATGAAAAAAGAAAGCAGTACGGAAGATAGAGTTGTCTTCTTCATAGTTGGTGTGTTCTGTAAATTATGGATATTCACATTTTGATTGATTAGGGATTAAATCATCATAAACATGAACAAAATCTAGAATTTGTGACAATTTTGAAATGACCAGTTGGGTTCTTCATGATCTATTTTTTTATCAATCAATCAAATTGCAGATAACAACACTTCTCTTCTCTTCTCCTACGAAGGCTGATAAAAACACACATAATTTCTCTTGTTCTTTTTTCCTTCTTTTTCGAAGGAAGTGTTCAAAACTAGGCTTAAAAAATGAGCATAATTGAACTTTATTTTACTTACGCCATTAAATGCAAAGGCATAGATGAGATATTCCCATCAAAGGATATCAGTATAGTGCAAAGAATAAAGTACAATCTTACTTCTAAAAAGGAAAGAAAGTCTTCTTTAAGAAGGCTTCTAAATGATATGAAAAAATTTCTAGTTGAATACGACTCATTTTATGCATACAATTGGATGTGTGTTGAGAGCGGGTGTACAATTCAATCTAGCAATTAGAAGATCTATTAGTATATAGCAGTTGATTCAATTTCAAGAATTGTATAATTTATTTGCTACGAAACAACTTTTTTTCTCTTAAGCAACCTTACTCACTTACTGTTTAAACTATTTGCCAGGTATTCAGTTCAACTCACAGTATACATGCTAAATATTGAAACACACTCTAGGGGAATTCGCTATTATAAGGTCAAAAGAATATATTAATTGTATGAATAATTATTTTAACACTTAAAATGCAGCAAGTACTCTATCTTAAACTTAATATTTCTGGAAGGTGATATTTTTTTCACAGCATTTTGTATCAACTAATTTTAGTTCTTCTTCAAAATAAAAAAAAAGAAACATTAAACAAAATTTTGAAATGAAATGAAAGAGATGCTTGCTTGATTAATAATCCTTGTATCTTATTATTTATTCATTTTTGTGTAGAGGGCAGATTCTACTCTTGATTAGAAGACAGAATGGTTTTAAAAAGAGAGAAACAAATTGTGCAGTAAATAATATAGGATAAATAAATAAATAAATTAATAAATAAATGATAGATTGTAATTTATAAAGATTTATACTTAATATATTTTTTAGAACTTTTGAAAAGTCCAATATTTTAATTATTAACTCATTAATCTAATTGATTTCTATAATTCCAAGCGACGTGTAGTAGTATCTTTTAGCCTTTAATTTTCTAGTAAGAAGCATTTATTTGGAATTTTTGAAAAAACAACAAAAAAACATTAATAATTATCATTACAAGGACTATGTGTTGATGAAAAGAAGTGATTACCGAACCTCTTCTTTTCTTACTCTCTCTGAACCACCAAGCCATCCTGTCTCCGTTTTACACATTATGAAAGACTTGGTGCACAATTGTAGTGATTTGAAATTGGTACAAGCTTTACATATGTTTATGTGCAGTCAGTTTCAACCACACTTTCAACCACCACCACCACCAGATATCGCCGCTGGGTTAGATTCGCATTTCTTGAATCCAAATTTCAATGGATATCCACCAATTGATTGTAAGTTTGTTCTTCTTTCAGTTTTCTTGTATTCAAGGCAGACTAGGCCTTATAGATTGTAGGTGTTATGTAAGCCTAATTGCTAGCTGAACAATAACTTACTAAATTTTCATGAAGACTATTTTTTTTTAACATTTTTGTAATAATTTGAATCAAAATCTCAATGTATTTCCACCAATCAATTGTAAGTTAGATGTTATTTTGTTACAATTTAGGTAGCATTGGCTTAGATTTTATTATTACAAAATTACAAAAGGTCACGTTTAAATATTAAAGGATGGATAGTTTGTATGTGTCAGAGTTTGAAAAATACATGTATGAAAATAGAATTATATCATCAAAAACCTGATTGGTTCTTAGAAATATCACAATTGAAAATTATCTTAGAAACTGATTATTTGTTTAGTTTTTACACAACATTTCAAAATTAGACACTTAAATCTCTAACTAAATTGGTAATTTCAAAAATCCCTATGAATTTTGATCTTTACAGATCTCTAATTCATGACAAATCATGAGTGAAGTCATCAGAATCTCCATGCTGATATTTTCAGCCATAAATTAATTATCAGTTTTCAGTGTCAGATGATCAATTATTAGCTTATACTCATTAATAGTTATGAGATGGATCTTTTTGTAGTTTTTTGTTCTCAATTTTCCAGAATCTTGTTTGAATTGATTGCTTTTTTTGTCAAATTTAATCATGAGAATTTAGACTATCTGCCCTGTGTTATAAAAATGTCAATAGCCTCTTGATTATGAAGATCATTAAAGCACTTAAGTTAATGAGGTGATTATCACTTATTCCCATGACATCTAATTCTGAGGCAATAAAATTTTACTGCAAAAATCAATTATATTTAGTTGAATGATTTATTATCTCTTTAAAAATGATTAAAGTTTTGATTTTAAGAAGTTAGAGAAGCTTGGAGTATAAAAACAAGATTTGGAATTATTTATTTTATTTTATTGATATAGGCTATTGTTAAGATTGATTTAAATTTCATATCCCGCCTAATATAAAACACACTTCAGGGATAGTTTTAAGGCTTTGTATTTTTGTTTTTTATAGCTATAGCTAGAGAAATTCAACTCAAATTGTCAAGAATTGTTTAGTGAATACATTTTTTGCAATAAAAGTCTAAACTATACTTAATACTTGCTTTGTCAATAGGGAAAAGCAATAATTGTTATCATTTACAAACTATCAAACTCTTTTTTCAAACAATAGCTAATTCCTTCAATATTGCATCAAGTCAAATAGAAACTGCAAAAACAAATAATAGTCACTGTTTGATAGAACCTTATACAGAATAAACACTGTTGGACAATTGATATTCCCTTAACCTTTCATATCCCCTTATTTCTTTCGTCACTTTTGCTATTTAACGGAAATCGTATCTTTCAACTTCCTCTCATCTGCAAATAAAGATACATACATGTACTTGTCTGAGAGGAAGTGCCTAATGTAAACACGTGTGAGAATTACAGTGTAATCGCAAAGATGAGAGGCTTTGTTATGTATGTCTCTGTGAGTTTCTTTTGTTAGTTCGTCTATTAACTATAGGTAAATTTGCCATTTGGTTGGTTGGGAATTACGTCACAAATTTGATTTTTTGTATTAAAATTGTCACATTTTGTAGTTTTGATAAAACATGAAATCATGAAAATATATAGTCACAGGTGACATTCTTAATGATGTAATTTTTAGCCAATCAAACAACAAAATTTACCCACAATTTTCTTATAAACTCCCATGTTTGCACCTTTCACATCGATAAGAGATAGTGATTGATGATTAAGCCACACTTATTAAAATTTTTTGATTTTAATATTGATTAAATGCATTTTTCGCTAACATCAAGTAACTTAGAAGTATAAACTTCCTTTTTTTCTGTCATTGAAAGACATTAAAAAGGGAAATATTGCAATAACTTGATTCAAATCTGTTCTAGTCTTGACAAGTGACAAGTGACAAATGTCATATTTGCCGATCATATTTTCTACATTATTTTGGTGTTCAATGCAAAATATACACCTGATATAAACAATGATAAGGAGTTTCGGATATGGAATGTATTCAGTGTATTCATGAATACACTCATTTTAAAGAAAATATTTATTTTCGAGTATAATTATAATAAATACAAATAAATGGGTTGTGGAATATGGGTTTCTGGGCATTAAGAATGCTTCTATCACCCAAAGTCATTTTTGAAGATATTCAGAAAAGGGATCATATACGCCACTGAATTAATGCCACAGTCATGATCCTTGTTCTGAAGGATTTCTTCTACAAACTTTATTTGCCACTGCTGGTTGATTGAAAGAATAACATAAAAAGCTTTTATTTCATTATATTCCTGTCTCACGAATTTCTGCTACATAAAGTTGAATAGTACATTATTTTATCTATTAAGTGGGGTTAATTGATTTGTTGATTTTATGCCTAAGTGAATTGGAAAGATTTCTCCACGAAATATAAACAAGTGCGCTGTAACTTTAAAATATTATCACTGTAAAGTATTTCAAATTCATTATTAATGATGCTATTGTCAAATCTAACCATCTTGTTGGCGAAATACTTCAAGCACTGATAACTAATTGTCTTTTTCCTACAAGTAAATAGTCATAGTTATCGTTCGTAACAAAAAGGCCTGTGTGTCTCTTCCCAACGTATATTGTAAAACATGACGGTTGAACTGCGAAGATCTCATTAAGACCTTCTATTTTTGGAAATCGTAGACACCCCTCCTACACTTTTCCTCGTTAACCCATCACTTTCATTGTTTTTCTCTTCGATTGTTTTTGTATAACGGTTTAATCTATGTTATGATATCAGCATTTTTAATCTCCACTTTCGGATATCATCCTCCCTCTTTATTTATAAATCGATCACTTTCTTTTGTTCGTTTATCTTGTCTTTTGTTTTGTTTTTATCACTGACAACTAATCCATAGAATGCTATCGACTTTGTGATCTCTCTTGCCCAATAATTCCATTCATTTTTTTCTCTGTTTATTTACAACATTTGTATCAATATTTGTTTGATTATTTATTTGAATGGAATTACGTTGTATTCATGTTATTGTTAATGTGTTTATTGTGTTAGTACTGCTACTCTATTTCAAAATGTCTGCCCTTAGTCCATTTCTTTTTTATTGTCAACTGGGATTATATGCCCGAGTGGAATTCGTGTTTTTGCCTACCCCAATTATGAAGTTGTTTGTTTCGGTTTATTAGCCAACAATTGAAACATATTTCACATCAAAGAAAAACAGAGAAACAAAAAAACATAAGATAAACATTTTTTAATATAATGTTTTTAATATAACTGTATTTAATATAACTGGAATTAATCAAAAATCTTAACTAATTTGTGAGTTATTCAGTTCAGTTTTGAACTTATTTGTATCTGCCTTAAAGATCACAATTAAGAAGCTTTTTTAATTTCTTATTCTCGTAGCTGGGCATAATCTGCCGATACTGGAGCTTCTTCCTTTTTTTTTCAACTTTAAATATTGTTGTTTATATAGTACTACTAATAAGAATCCCGTATGTCTAATGTTGTACTTCCATCTATACGCTTTTATTTTTTATAAGAATATACTCTTGAGAACATCCAAGATGAAATTTGACAAAAAGTTAAAAATATGCTATGAATATCGTCATCTTGAATTTTTGTTAAGTTTTTTTTTTAATAAGTTCGTTTTTGTTTGTTTTTTACTCAATCTGAGTTGGACTCTTAAAAGGAATTTTGTAAAAAAAGACTGCAAATTGAATTTAAATCAGAAATCAAGGGCATAATTTTATGGGTATACTAAGAATATGTCAGAATAAATCAGGATGATTTTTGCCAAAAAGTTAAGAATATTCATCTTGAACCAAAAAAACACTTATTGTATGAGGTTTTAGAGGTTATATCACCTCAAATCTTAATTACTTTAAACAGACTTGTAATTAGCCACATAACTGATTCTGTCATCTTTTTTTGATTATAAAGACATTTTTAATTTAAAGAAAGTTATTAGGTGTCGCTCATGTTGGTAAGGAATCATTGCCAAATTTCGGCTATTTTAACCGCTTGATTGGTTAGTATTTACAGCATCAGGAAGCTCAATTTAAAATACAACAATATGATGTTTTGTTCAAATAATAATAAATATAAAATATTTCCAAAAGAACCAATCAGAATATTCATGATGTTGGCGTCTATTCTTAAGTTCTCAAAATATTGTGCCAAATCATTTGTTAGACTACTAAGAATGGAACCAATGGAACCAATGGAACCAAAATTTTATTTTGGGTTGGTTGGTACAGCTTAAAATAAAATAGCAACCAAAAATTGCACTGAAAAAAGGCTCTTTTGCCAAAGAAATCAGATCAAGATTCCCTTCTATCGACTTGTTTTTGAGATTTATCTAAATAAGTTGCTACTATTCCTAAATTGATATTTTGCCCCTTGAAATTGAATAAAGGAGAATTCCCCTATGCTTCTAAAATCCCCAAAAATTTCAGAAACCTTTGTAAATTCTACATAAGATTCCTGTATGTCATGATAATTTTTACTTAAGATATTCTTTTGGAAAATATTGGAAAACCTGTAAAAACAAAAGAAAATTACTTAAAAATAAGGTACTGTGCCATGATATAAGATACTGTGTGTGAAAAATCTAAAAATCGCTCACGCACGAAACCTTACAATTGAAACCCTGTCTAAGTTTAGTTTAAACTATGATTGTAGTCATTCATCAATTTCTTTCTGCAGTTTCTCTGTAGTTGAAATATACATTAGATCAATCCCATTCCTTACCCTTCATTATATGATCTCTACTAATGATAACCTCATGCTCCAATTTTCAAGGTATTCTTAAAAAAATATCCAGAATGAATCTTCTTTATATGCTACAAGAACTTGTTCAGAAAATATGCTAAAAACGTTTTCAAGGTCATCTAACCTCAAATCTTAATTACTTGATCTAGTCTTTTGAATGGTCTCTTTTCTATAGAGAATCTGTCAACTTTTCTGTTTAATTAAGAAATTTAAGCTCAATGACTAATTAGTCTCTTTCTTGATATTGTGCAATCGTTATGTCCGTTACATGTCTTTTATTTAGTGACCATTTCAAAATCGATTGGTTACAAATTAAGTCATAAGGAATCTAGATGGCTGATTAAAAAATGTAATTGTTAGAGATGTTTTGCCATTAGTAAAAATGATGATGACATTTTGAAGTGAACCAATCACATTTCACATGATCTTATTTTTATACAGTTGATTTAGCCATAGTTTTGAGACATATCCTTGTGCAACAGAGAGATCTACGTTAATAATTTGCTCATCCCTAGAACGTTTTGGCTTTCTTCTGACATATTTGACATATTTTGGGGAGTATGTACTAGACGTCATTCTTGACCACAAGACAAAACCAAACCACTCTCGTTGGAATGTTGAGATGGTTTTAAGAACGGACCTCTGCTTTAAGTGGGATATAGGTTTGGAAAGGAATTGATTGAGCCTTTCAATCGTATACAATGCATGACAGTTTTATAAGTTGGCAAGGCGAAGGATAGAAGAAGTTTTTTTTTAGACGCGGTGTTCCTTTTGTACTTGGTACTGTTCGCAGGAAGCACGTGGGCTCTGCTCACAAGAGGAGTTTTTCCTTGAAAATCCCACAGTGAATAAATTCAGCAAAAATCTTCATACAAACTCTCCCTCATATCAAATTTGTTGGAACCACCAACATAAGAGGTTTGCCCTATAGATTCACCCTCGTGCGTCTCATATTTTTCTCTTTTTTATACTTGGTCAATAGAAGAAAGAATATGACAGTGCCAGATTTCCGGGGAAAATCTGGATTTCGGGAACAAGTGTTTTTAAGGACCAAGTGGTTCTTTAATGTGTATTTTTCTAATCTATCGGCGAAAACAGCATATCAAATTTCGTTAAATTGCTTTGGAGCTATTTTTGACTATGTTCACTTCGTCGAACAGTATATTTCTATTATTTCTTCTGAATTAGGACCAATAAGCAACTCCTTAATCCAACAAAGGACTTAATCATAATCGTTCTTTAGATAGCAGTGTTGTTTTAACGTGATAGCTATATCTTGACTGATTCTTTGTTTATTCTTTGTTATTGTCACGCTATCTTAAAAGGATGCAACATTTCACGGTCCTTGATAGAAAACTATTTAGGGTGTTGTACGTGCTACATTAAAACCTCCTGTTCTTGTCAACTTTTTATGTTCCGTTTTCACTAATTGTTGTCTTCGTCGAACGCAAACAATAACAAGGAGTGGATTCGAGAAATTGATCTGTTTGGCATTTATTGACATTTTGAAAACAAACTTTCTCCAATTTCCTTCCAAGAACAGTTGTTTGAGACTTGTTAACCGAATGGGTTCAAACGGTTCAACTGCTTTACGAGTTCTGGTTTCTTTTTCGTGGTTTCTATCCAAACATTCTCCATTCCATCCTTAAGTTTGAGTTCAAGTAAGGGATCATCTCAAAACTTGTCTGATTTAAGACTATTGATCAGTTAAATATTACATATTAAAAATGTTTTAATCATTTTGAGTTTTATTGACATATCAAATTGTGACATTTTCAGTGAACCAATCAGAATCTTGATGGCGTATTTTTCAACCAATCAATAGTCTAAATTAGAAATTTTTTTGAGTTCAAGTAAAAGACTTTTGTTTTAGAGTGCTTATCAAATGATGGTAGACACAACTCTCTTTCTGATCGAGTATTCATTTCCTTGCGCAACTGTTTACGTTTAGTTGACACTTCATTATTGCCAAATCATTCAGTTGAGTTGGTAGGAAAAAAGTTTTGTTTTGTCTTTTTATGGAAAAGAAAGTTTTTTCTTTCTTGGTGTAGAAGTGTACATTTACAAGATGTTTAATTTAATGAGAGGTGATTTTTTTCTGGTGTTTTTTTTTCGGTTTGTGTTAATTTTGTTATGCTGATTTTTTTCCCACTTAAATCTTGTAAAAAAAAGGCGCTTGGAAGATAGACCTGGTTATTGTCATTTTCTCTGCGTAGCAGAGTTTTCTGCTAACGCTAAACAAAAGAATCTTTTTGCTAATTAATCATTTCAATTTTTTGTAATCACAAAAAGAAGTAGTACAACTATATTTTGAATAAAAATTTTATATATAAAGAGAAATATAGATGTATTGTACTATTTCTTTCTTAAACAACATTTTGTTGTCACTATATTCAAAATCTAAGGCAGTGAAAGGAATAAACCTACTTAACAATTTTATTTCATTTTTTTTAAAGAAATTTCAACTGAGTACAATAGTGAACTTTCAAGATATTTTTGGTAAAATATTGCAATATTCGTATGAGAAGTAAATTTTTTGAAAAAAGTGCAGTATGTGTTACGTCTGAATTTTTTTCTTTCTTTTCTTTCTAGAAAACATGTATTCTGCAATGGCATGAAATAAAGCCGTATGCAGAAGCTTCCTAGAGTATTACAACAACTACTTTAAAAAAAATAAAAATTATGATAAAAAACATATACAATACATAACTTAAAAATAAAATAAAACATACATAAAAAAGAAC
>JAUKPT010001396.1:0-15424 GCA_032273505.1 Nanomia bijuga
AGTGTGCGCAGCAGAAAAATTGAAATTTCTTAAGATTTCTTCTTGAAAATGTCTATATACATAATTTGGAAGTGAATAACCTGGTATTCGCCAATATTTGAAGATGAAGGTGATTTTCGACCCGTATCGCCCTCCCCTAATAGTACCTATTTTGATGAAAATATCGAAAATGATGTTGCATGCCTGCTTTACGAAACTGGTACGCTAAAGAATCTATATAATATGGAGTAGCATTGAATTTTAATCGTCAATATTTTTTACCTCAATTGGACCAAAATATATTTCAAAAAAAAATGTTTATAACATGCCAAAAACATCTGGATTAGTAAAACCATTTGATACACATAATTATGAGTCACTTGTGTATAGAGATTAGGGGGTATCGCGTAACTAAGAGTCATACTGATAATGTTCTTTTTGGACAACACATGTGGTCCTATTACTCATCAGCAGCATAGTTCGTATATACTAACTATGTCAGCAGGTAACAGATGAACAATCAGTGACAATTATATTTTCATGATGTTTGTTAATTGGCGAAGTTGTAAGTTGTGCTATATTAATAAAGGTGTCCGTGATAAGCCAGTATTCAATACTCTAGTGAGTTCATTTATCTTCTTAGTATCCACTGCTAAATATTTTGGTCAAATGTTTCTTCTCCGTGTCATTTTTCTATTTTTGTTATTTCTTGTTTTACGGTGCGAAACAATAGAAATCGCTTTATTTCTTCCCTATTTTACACATTTTACCTATTTCTTTCCCCACACCGGGGGATGCGCTTTTGGTCAAAAATATTTACTGTTGTAGTATATATATATATACTTGCTTATTTACATCCATCTCCGAAAAAACGCTCAGGGATTATCTAAATGCTTGTGTTTAAATAAATAGATAATATATGGGTTTATATGGTTGTCTCCAAATAATGATTAATTCAAACTTTTGATTAGTTTGAAATTACAATGTAAAATGATTGGTTCATGTAGAATTGTTTTTATCATATTTGATTTTGAAAAATAATCAAAATGTGACATTTTGAATTGAACCAATATGTTTCTTGATGCTATAATTTCTAACCAATCAAAAATGGCTAACATAGCAGAAATTTGGTGACAATTCCTTATTAGAGTACCCTCAATGATGACTTTGAGCAAACTGCTTTCTGGAGTGTAAAGATATGTCTTTACTGACCATGTACTAATTTACTGACTGCATGAGAAATTGTCATAACGATTAATTTATCGACATTTTGTTCAGCAATGATGTGTTTAAACTATAATAGGGGCTTTAATTTTTTATGAGGGGTCGGGGGTTAAAGGATTTTTCAGAAATCCCCTAAAAGTTCTCTTACATCCCACCACTCTAAGGGTGTTTCATTGCTAAATTGGTCGGTTATCAGGATTAGTCTGTATCAGAAACATTTGCTATGCAGAGAAATAAGGGAGCGTCTCCAAACAGGTTTTCTGACCCTTTCCACCCTAGAAAATCTCTACTTATTTCTTCTAAATTTCAACAACTTTCCTTACCTTAATGGTAGAAATATTTGCTTAGCAGACTTGAGCTGAAGGTCAGAAAACCTGTTTAGGGACGCTCCCCAAATCACGCGCGCAAATTGGCCACCGCGAGCTGTTTTCAGTGAGCACATGCATGTCTATTGTTATATCCGATTTTTCGTGCTCGTGATCAAGATTCTAAGCAATTTGATTGGTTAACCTCATTGATATTGTCCGAGTATTGAATCATTGTTTCCACGATATCATCACATTGAAATATAATAAGGTGTAAAGACACAGCCAAGCAATTAACCGATCGTTATTGGAAACCAAATACTGACGATATATTCGGACGTCATCAAGATTGACACGTGACTAAGTATTTGTCACAACAACGAACATCCACCCACCTCATTCCTTTGAAATTGATTATTACGCTTGTCCTAGCATACTCTTATCAACCTAAGAAAATACCCCCCCCCCAGTAATTAATTTTGGATGATTTCATCATATATAAAAATCTAAATAGAGCATTTATTTTCTGATTTATTAAGGTAGTATCAAAATTTTCAATATCTTTAACCACTATTTTTCACAAAAATTCGTTAAAATTTATTCCAAGTCAGGAAATCCCCCCGTCGCTACCCCCTTTCTCCACCTGCTTATACCGACCCCCAATCCGTCTATTAGGGTGATAAGACGGGAAACATTTGATGAGCTATCAGACAGTACTTTCATTATAGAATACAGAAATTATTATTCACCAGTAAAACATAAAGCATTCTTCAAGTCTCTATTTCTTATATTCTGTTTTATCAAGCAATTCGATTTAGTTGCTACTGTGTAACCTTTAAGTATGTAAACAAAAAATAAAAAGTCACAAGTCAAAGAGATTCGAAATTTAAAAGGAGATACTCTCAAATCATCACCTGATTTGTTGAATTCGAGATTATTTATAAGATATGCGGCAGTTTTTGTTAACCATTCTTTATTTAACAATAGAAGAACAATAAATTAAAACAGTAGGATAATAGAAACACAACTCCTGTCTTTTTACGGACCATCAAATGGACTCTTTGGTAAATAAAAATAACCTTAAATAACAATAACCTAAATATGGGGTTGACAAGGCACGTTTAGAAGTCATGGAATTCCACAGTGTTGTCGTCAGCTACTTTGAACCTGTACGCACCATCGTTTATCGCACATGCTTTGCATACTACAACTAGCTAGTTCGCATCTATGACAGCTTACTGACGATTGAGTGAAAAGGGTTTATATGATGTTTCGTTGGATTGTATAACTTTCATTCGTAACAGAGACGCGGGTTCGTGAGAGAGAGAGACCCGAGTTCGTGAGAGATTAACGTGGGGAAGGAAAATAGGGCTGTGATTAAAGTGATTAACTTGACGTGATTTTAAATCAAGATTTTGACGATAATTTTCATTAGGTATGTGAAATGATAAGGGTATTTCTTTTTCTTTTCATTTTTATATGATGTTATGTAATGAAAGTTGTAAGGCAAGTTGATATTTGTGAATAAATATATGTTTGTTTAGAAAAAAAGGGGTAATCAAAGGCAAAACGCGCCTTTTGCATTGGTGTTTCCGATAAAAAAAGTCTTAATAAAATGTGATGTATCTTTTCTTAAGTACGTCCATTGATAGACAAACTATATGTAAACAAAGAACACCAGGAAAAGTATATCTGAATTAAGAAGATTGAAAATTTTCTATACCTACAATGACAAAAAGTTATATGGTGTTGATTTTATATTAGTCAAATACAATATGTGTTTAGTATAAACTTAAAACGTAGATACTCTAAAAGTTATTTTTTATTGATAGATACATAGTGAAACAATTATTATGTTTTTCCTTATCCCATAATTTTGTTCGGTTGATATTTTTTTCATTTCTATCATACTAGAAGTTTGGACAAAATCTTTTTATGGACAACATATTTCATCAGTCAAAATATTTGTCAACTTCGAAAAAGTTCCTTACTCTTGTTCGACATTTTTTGTCCTATAAAGTAAGGAATTTTGGGCATTACCCTAAATGCTAACTTTTCATGGAAAGGTTTGTACTGAAGTTTAAGTCGGCAATATAAACAATAGAAAGAGTTATCTAAGAGACACGAAAATTAGAAACTTATATTTCCACTTGTATTTTCCGAAGTTTTTTTGCCACCCTGCTGATGTTGCCAGTGGTTCAATTTGGCCCAGCGAATTTCGCCGATCCAACGAGAAGATTCTAGACCATGTTTTTTTTATTATTTTCTCCGGAAATTCACAATAAAAATTTTAGCATTCACCAATTCAAATCAGGCTTTCGCCGGCCAAACAAAAAAATAGTTAAAACCTTGAGTGGCTAAAAAAAACTTGTATGAAGGTACCTTTTTAGTTGTTAATTTGGTCAAAATGTCAGAGTACCATGTTTATTGATTTCTTAATTTTGAGTATTGCAGCTTATGAAGCAGTTGCTTAAATGCGGATAAATGCGGATAAATGCTGATAAATGCGGATAAATGCGGATAAATGCTGATAAATGCGGATAAATGCGGATAAATGCTGATAAATGGTTAAGGCTTCAGACTCTGGATGCCGTGCACTACACGGGTTCGGTACCCACTCGTGCAATGATTTCAATAAATTATGTTAGCGGTAAAGTTCAACTGCTCTGCTAAATAATTTAGGTCTCCTTCTGATATCGTTAGTCTGTGACTCTATCAGGTCAACACATGCCATGAGAGGGAAATTGCGTTGTCACTTGGTACCTGACTAAACACTAAATGGAGCTATACATGTACTACTAAAGATTATCTTTAGTAGTACATGAGCTATGTTCCGTAGATTAGCTATGATATGCATGACTGTTCCATTAAAAGTGGCTAGAGGACACAGATATAAATACGTGTACTATGACTATGATAGTATCATCATTTGCGGAAGCTTTAAATATATATTTTGTTGTTTTTCCTATATGAATGCAAATTTCATGAATACTTAATCAGTTATGTAAAACCCGCCATATGGCCATCATAACATGGATAATCAAAAGTATCAAAAACAAATTCGAATTAATATTTTTGAAACAATTTTTCTATTTGATAAACATCTTTTCACTAAATGTATCTGTTTGCATACATTTATGAGTCGACAAACATTAGGTGTTAAGAATTCTACCATGATATGTGTTCTAACACCTCCCTTACTTCTACCAATCACCTTGTACAAGGTTAGACTGGAGTGCGATAAGGAATGTTCTTTGAAGATTTAATAATAGAGTTATTTGGTCTTTGAAGAAGGTTTTGATACGTGGATGTGTCACATATGAAAGATTAAAAATTATTCTGGTTTTCTTAATAAGATACATCTGTTCTGTATAGATAAGGTTTTTCTGGATCAACTTAATCGATCCTGCCAGAGTATAAATGTTATGATATCATTAAAGGTCTTGCCGATCAAAATGATACAATCTATCATTGTTGTTGATTTGTGTTGTTTTGTTTTCTATTTGATTTCATTAGATTTTTGTAATGAATACATAAGTTATTTTGAGTCAGTGGCGTCGCTGAGGGAGAGGGGCTTGGAAGGGTGACACACAAACCCTTCTAAAGAAGATTTTGGAATTATGATTTCTGTAAAATGCATCATTTTAGACAAATTGTTCTGAATTGTGACACCATCATGAATTAGGATCAGATCGGCATCGAGTGACACCATAGCGACGTCACTGTTTTGATTTCTGAACTACTTAATGTACCATATAGTTGTTTCTTGAAACAGAGAAACAGAGAAAATTAGTTTTAAAAAAAATATATACATTATACAAAATATATCTAATTGTTTCTTTGCTGAATTTAGAATTCTGAGTTTCAAAATGTGTTTAAAAAAGATTGGTTGAGCTATTCTTACCGATTTTTATCATCAGGCGATGTAGTTGTTTCTTGAAACAGAGAAACAGAGAAAAGTAGTTTAAAAAAAAATATATACATTATAACAAAATATATCTAATTGTTTCTTTGCTGAATTTAGAATTCTGAGTTTCAAAATGTGTTTATCTCTTTATCTATTTACAAGAAGAATTAGCACTAAAAAAAATGTTTAGCTAGAAAAACAAAATTATTAATTATAGATTTTGGAGTTATAAATCATGATTCATTTTTTTGATCTAAAATAGAATTGAGGCAATTTGGCACAATTTCTATTAACAGCAAAACCGTACGAGATTCACGAATATTATAAAAACAGACGAGCAGACAAACATTTGCTATTTTAGTCATTATTTTCAAAAGATGGATCAGCTAAATAAAAAGAGCGTCTAAAAACAAACAGAAAAAAGCAAAAATTTAATAAAATAAATTTATCAATATAAACAAACAAATGAAACAAGAAGAAAAGTTGAATGAATTGAAATTTCAAAATATAAATGTATGACAAGAATGGAATTGTTATGTTTTATGATGCATCATGATAAAAAGGTCCACTGATTGTCGCGTTGATCCCATCATGCGAGTAGCAAAAGAAACTGTGCATATACTGGTGAGACATAGTTCTTCTTCTTTTTCTTCATCATTTTCACTTCCATCTTATTTATACACGTGTGATTGAATTAATTGGTCACTTGGTTAGATGAAAAAGCGTGCGAAATATAAACTCATTACATGTTTGTTTTGATATAATATTTTTCATTTTGATATTATGATAGTTCTTCTTCATTCATATTAATGGTTATAACGTGTTGATATATAGGGAAACAATACTTTCTAGAATGATATTTTCTCATAAATTTACTGGGATTCTTAATAGTTCTAGAATATAACTATGAAAAATATTTGATGGAATTGTTAGTATAGAAGTAAGTAAATTTTTGTAACTTATATTACGTTTTAGTAAGTGTAATCCTTTTATTCTGGACTAGATTCTTAAAAAAAAATCTGATATTGAAACAAGCTGAAAATGATGCGAACTAGGGTCCGACTAAAGGACCGCAAAGAGTTAACTATTTTTCCCAAACAAATGCTGTCGTTGACGAAAATCGGATCTTTCTTTTTGCTACTAAGAATAAACCAGGTTATTCAGTTTTGTAATTTTGAACAATTTAAAGAATTTCAAAATAAGTAATTAGTTTATGCAGGAAAAATCTTCATTTTTAGAATGTTTTTCAGATCTAATTATACAAACAAGTAACAATAATTGATTATTTTGTTATGATTTCTGATATTCAATGTTCGTATTGTTTTTTTCTGTATTACTATAAAATTCATCGAAATGAATAAAGTTTATTGTGTTTATTTCTCTTTTTCCGCAATGGTTTCTCTAGTTGATATTTTTTTTGATCAAAATAAATTTTCACTTTTCAAACATATTATCGCCAAACAATGAACCCTAAAATCTTAATTTAGAAACCCTAATTCTTTTCATTTTTTGCATCTTCAAGTTGCTCAAATTCAAAACAAAATTCGATATCTTGACCAAGCTTGAAGAGCAGATGAAAAATATGGTATTGTTTTGCTACCGATTATCACAACATTTTTGTCTCGTTTATATTTTGATTAAAAGTAAATTTTCCAGTTTCATAGAATATTAATTGTTTCCTATTTGTTATCTTTAAGCACTATTCATTCTTTTCGTAATAAACTTTTTTTTTTTTTAGTTCTAAGGTGCCAAAAACCAGCTTCTGATTTTCAATTTTTTAGAATGCTCAATTACTTCCGATTTCTTGTTTGTTAACATTTTGTAAGGAGTTATCGCCTATCCCTAAAACAAACAGCTTAAGTGCTAATGCCCTCTTGTTATTCTCTACTTAAGCCAGCAAAAAGGGAATAATCTAATCTCCTTAAAACTATGCAACATGGACAGATACAGTAGTAAGAATTTTGACGAAACAAACAAATTTCTTTAACGAGGTGCCTTTAACCAAACTTTTATTTTGCTTTATTTCCGCCAGATAAATGACGTCAATGTAAACCACAACTGACAATCGGTGGTAATGACTGTATTAAACAACACGCTATTGACTTCTTGGTTACCTGAGTTTGAATATTTGTTAATACTCTTTAATGGTATAAATTTTAACCCCTCTTTAAGGTTAAGTTAATCCCTTTTTGTTTTATTTGGGGTATTTACCAACAAAATATGTAAAACTTGAAAAAGGTAGATTTCTGTAAAAATACCGATTTTGGGTGAACTAGGGTGAACAAATATTGGATTATCAGTAAAAAAAAAAGAATATCTCGGGATATCGGACATAGGAAACGCATGATCTAATGTCAAAAAATGGAAAATATCGGAATATCAGCTAATGAGACAATTATTATCGGGATAACCTGAAAAATATCGGATATTGGAAACTTTGAAAATATCGGAGAATCGGCAAAAATACTTGAAACCTATTACTCTACGTAGTAGAATTTAACTTCCTTAGTTCTCTTATAGAACGTTTAATTATTACGTAGCCCCAAAAGTAACCCAACGTAACCGAGGGCCATATACCTACCTTGATGTTTCGTAACTTTTTAACAAATTGGTACAGTCAGTAACGAAAGAAGACATCCGACTAATGACCCCCACCCCCTCCCCAATAGCAAGTTTAATTTCTAAATTCTTTATTTTTACGATATGGGCTACGTAATAGAAATAGAGTAAAAGAACTACCAACCGTTACTTAGGTTACGTGATAATTGAACGCCGCTGCATTACAATGCTTCAAAATTTCCAGAAACTGCGAACTGCATTCGCAGAAAACCAGTTACGATGAATAGCGTTTTTAAGTGGTATATCTTGAGAAGAGACCACCTCAAATCCTCAATTACCTTCCTTCTACAATTACAGTCCAAATTTCATTGTTGATTTGTTGTCAAAATAACAAAAATTATGACGTCACTGCTAAAGTTGCATAATGAATAAAAAAATGCATGTCACGCTATTCGCTTCTTGGTTATCAGCCAATCGAAAGGTAGAACTGTGACCTCGGTAATTGTCGAGTCATGCCATTTTTATTGGCCTATTCGTTGGGGGGGGGGCAAAATTGCACCCCCTGCTTATTTTCTATAATAGTTATCCAATATTATATTATTAACACATAACCATGACAACAGTGTAATGTTAGTAGGTTAGTAAATTACCCATCCCAAACTAAATTTTTCTGTACTGTTCTAAATAAGAAAAATAATGGACGCCAAGGGGTTTTGCAAACGGCATATCTAGTACTCGTATGTAACACACGGTGAGTTGCTAGTTTCCCTGTTTATCAAAGTCTTAAGGTTTTAGTAAAGATTTGCAATGTTTTTATATTAACACAAAACCATGACAACAGTGTGATGAAGGGGACTTTGGACCCCGTTGGTAGGTTAGTAAATTACTCATCCCAGACTACATTTTTCAATAATACTATCAATAATATAACTATGCATAAAAATAATCTATAGGAAAATGCAACGGTAAATATTTTGGGCAAAAGTTCTTATTTCTTCCCCCACCATTTCGCTATTTTGCCTTATTTCTTCCCTGTTTTAGGGTGTGAAACAATAGAAATCTTTATTTCGTCCCTATTTTCCTAATTTCGGAGGGGGTGGGCGCTGTTGGCCTAAATATTTACAGTTGTTTTTCTGAAATAAATTTAAAATATATCTTCTGAATAATAATTTCGTAAAAATAATTTTTACAATTTGAATCCTTGTCGTCGTCATTAACAACAATAATGATAAAAAGACAAATAAAACACGTAACAAACAGAATAAGAACATAAAAAAAGACATTAATAATAAATGATGATAAAGATATACTAAGATATAAGGGGTTTGTGTTAGATATCACTCCAGAGATAACAGATCTTGAGTCAAACGTCTCATATATGATCTACCTGAAAATATGTAGATCAATGGAAAAAGTTTTTAAAACTAAGTATGGTCACTTAATCAGCTATATTGTTGATCGATGGATATTATAAAAACTTGAGTACTTAAAACACTTTTTACCTTATTCAGGAGCGCTGATAAATCTTATCTTTTATTTAGTGTTTGGGTTCAAATCTTAAATCGTGCTCAAAATCATACTGCGTTACTACGCATACCTTGTTCAGCTTTTCGACCAATCACCACCAATATCAATTCTGTACCAGAAAATTTCAAACAGCACAAAATCGATGTGATGCTCGAAGAAACGTCAGAATATTGGATAAATGTAAGTTCCAAATGCCTTTGATATTTTTAGTGAGAACTAAAAACTTGTCAACTTGTCAAAAATCGTAATTGTTGGTTTGTTTAACAAGATTCCCTAGTAAAATGGCCTAAATTTAGTGGGAGACCTCAAACCAAGTTGCATACCCAGTTGTATCATTAGGGAAGGAGTTAGTTGTAGTATTGCCATATTTCTTAATTGTTATTTTTTTAAATTTGTGATATCTCTTTATTTATTTTCAGATGACTGACGCCTTCAAATTCTTAAAACCAACTCGAAACGAACGTATATCATTCATTCGCATATCGGAAGAGACAAAATATAAACATTTATACCAATACTGTATCACCACCGAATCAGGTGACGGTTATATCGGCGACAGTAATCAGTTTCAATCGACTGAACCGAACCTGTGCGAGTGTGTCGTGCGGCAGTGCCAGTTGCTCGATAAGAAAGTCTTGACGTCTGGCGAATGGGAAGTAGATGGGGAGAAGGTAAGGAGAAATTTGTTTAGCCTTAATGTTTTGAGCATTTATGTTAAGTACCATCTACAAATACTCGAGTAAGCATCCAAGAATAGGTGACTGATAGTATGAGCAGTTCAAGGGGAAGAACACTCATTTTCAATAATTTTACCAGTTGTAGTGCTCAATAATCACAAACAAATGCAAAAAACCGCACTTCAATATCTTTTCTCATTTTTGAGATATTTGGATTGGATAAAATCAAAAAATCAAAAAGGCGGCAAAAAATAATTTTTTCTACTGATTTATATGTAACTCAAGTAAAAAAATGTGTTTCACTACCTTATTGGTACCCATGATGTGAAAGAAATCTTTCAACGGAAAGGTATTAACAGTAGGCTTCAGACAAGAGAAAATGTGTGGAAAATGGCATTTTTTCTTTTTTACGCACTGATCGTGACGTAATAGCCGAAACACCTCATGAATAAAACTTCTAAAAACATAAACATCACAGCGGGTGTTTCCATCTTCTTTTGATTCTTTTAACTCAAACGTGCTCTTATTTCTTAATAAAAGAAAATACTATCGATGAACACTATATAATATTTCGATCAACATTCAAATGAATTAGTTCAGTAAAGTTGTTTTTCCCTGTAAATACACCAAAAAATGTTGTGTTTTTTTGCCAAAAAATTATTTAGCGTAATTCTTGATAAGAGTATTTCAGTATTTTTTTTTCATTTTAAAAAACGAGAAGTGTGTTTTTAAGGACATTTCTACATCTTCTCCTATTATTTATAGAGGGAAGAAAATATTTTTTGCTGCCTTTTTGATTTTTTGATTTTTCCAATCTAGATAATATCAAAAACGAGAAAATATTAAGTGCTAAAACTGGTAAAATTTATTAAAAATGGTGTTCTTCCCCTTGAATTTTATTGGCAGTTCATACGTTTTCGTCAATATTATGTGTTTTGCGTTCTACGGATCAATCAAATCATCAGTGGCGTCGGGATGACAAATGTAATAACTAATTTAATCGTTAAAATAGATACTTATGGGTGAACTGACTAGCCTAAAACCCAACAACTTAAGCCATAGTCCGATAAAATTAGTCAAAATTACGACAAAATTAGCAAAAAATCCGAAGACACTAGCCAAAAAACCCGACAGCTTGATAAAAATCCGACAACTTGATAAAAAGTGGCGAGTGTAACACCCTTCCCACACACACACCACCTAGCGACGCCTAGCGACGCCTCATTTATAGGTGAAGGGTAAGAGACAAGATATGATGGTATCATGTATATTTTCGAAAATTTGCTTCCATTTTTAGAATATGTCATAAAATTGTTTTGAATTCTCAATACACTCATTATGTTTTCTAATCACTAAATTCTGACACTATACTAACTTATCATATAATGTCATTTCTATTACATTGGATGTTTGTTTTTCAGGTGATTCTTGACGAGAAGAATGATCTTGTTTACTTTCTTGGACTTAAAGACACTCCCCTCGAAAAACATTTGTAAGTATTTGTTTATTTTATTGCATCTACAAAGTTTCAAATAGGTTGATTTATGGAAAGTTGGATTTAAACGAGTTGGACAAAAATTATGGGAACCTTGATATTTGTTTGAATCGCAAAAAGATTGAAGAAGTAAGGAGGTTTTTCAGGGCAATCTTAAAAGATTATCTTACAGTCTAACTGACTAACAGAATGCTATTTCTCTGCGGATTAGCAAATTCTGGTGAATCTGTTTCCTCAAAACATTATTTTGAATTCTATTTGTAAGCCAGGCTCAAGTGAGAGTGGGATGTCTGGCCTTTCAATTGACTTAATATATTTCCGGTGCATCAGGTACTTAGAAATTATTTTTTATCTTTAAACACTGCCAATTAAACACTAATGACTGTCTCTTACGGAACTAACTACTTTGTCAAGAACTGCTAATTATGTTTTAACATTTTTAGGTATTGTGTTTCATTAACTTCCCCAGATGTTATTCACCGTTTGACATCTCTTGGCTGTTCACATTCAGTTACCCTGAGTCAGGTAAATTTTTTATGTGGTGTAATGCCATTTATGGTTGTATGTTTTTGGGGAGTTTTGGGCCTGGTTGCTCAAAGAGTGTCTAACTTGCGTGTTTAGGCAGTATTTGAATTACCCTAACAACTCATTTTTTCATTTTAAAACAGGGCTAAAGTGTTAAGCTTTAAACAGATTTAAAAAATGCTTCGGAAAACCTGGTCATGGTTTTTATGGATTTATTGATTTAACCAGAAAAAGGAAAACGATCAAAAGACAAAAAGATGGAAATTAATACCAATTTTTATTGATTATAGGAGTGTGCATATGCAGTTGTTGTTTCTTCTTCCATCTCTTCTTTTTCTCACGTCAATCTGTTCAAAATTCTTCAAAATCCGAGTCATCATGCAGGCAGGATGTCATTACATGGAGTTGGATGGGTTGAACCTCCACGAAGTACGTATTATAACTATATTTAATAATATAATGCTGCTGGTGCTGGTGCATCAAAACTTGCCATTTCTTACTTAAATTTGAGTCTCCAATCTTATTTCACAGAATTTGATATTTGATCCAAAAACTAGGTATTTATGGTGACGTATTTATCATTTTTGCTGATAATTACAGCTTTAGTTACATCTTTTTGTCAGTTTTTACTGTTCCCGCCATTTTGCAGTATAACTTAAAACCAGAAATAACTTACTTCTTTATTTGTATGCATTGTATTATTTTGCAGAGAAAACTAATTTATTTTTCTTAATTTTAGGTTTACCATCTTCCTATGTTCCTCCAGAAATGTTTTCATACACAAATTGGGAAGGTAAATATTTATATTTCTTTTGAGTTTGTTTATTATGTGCTCATAGAATAATGTTCAAGGCGAAAGAAAAGTTACTAGGAAGGTTTACTAAATTACTAATTTTCGAGCATTGCCTTACGGATCGATGTTCTCAAAAGTTTGTCTAATTTAAGACTGTTGGTTGGTAGAAAATTACATATGAAATTTCTGATTGCACAATGATGTTTTCTTTAAGTCAAAATCATTTTTAAATGAACCCAACAGATTCCTCACGATGGTAATACCCTTGAATTTATGAAATGTATTGGCCCCAGTGCTGCACCTTTAAGATGAATTTTGATATCTTGTGTTTAGGTACTGAAATCCATGGTATGTTATTTAAACCTAAGAACTGTGTGCCTGGAGTCAAGTATCCGACAATGTTGTATGTGTATGGTGGTCCAGGTGTACAGGTAATTATTATTTTTACTTAAAACCTTTCTTTTTACAATAGGTGTGGCCACTAGTTAGTTCCTAAATGTACTTCATGTGATTGGATTGCAATACTGTAAATTTTACTGGGTTTTATTCTATGGGCCATTCATATAGTAAATAAACACCAAATTGGCTGAAATCAGATCCTCCTCCAGAGTATGCAAATTTACGTAACCCCCCGTCATGTGTATGTACTGTGAATCCCCCTACTGGGTTTCAATCTCTTGTGCAAGCGATTTCATATAATTCTGTCAATGATTTTCTTCAAAACATTATTTTTTTAACACAAATTCATGAAAATTAGGACATTGCTACAGACACAAATTGATCATTCTTTCCTCTTTTTTGACTCAATTTTCACTGCAGTAAGACATTTACAGTACATCCAAAGTAAAATTGTGGCCAGCCTAAGATAAAATCCACTTAAATTTAAATCATATAGATAATCGTGGTTTCTTCCCCCCCCTCCCCTGCTTAGTTTTTACACTCATTCCATAACGATTCGTAGAAAATCGGTGCCACATTTTAAGATTCTTTCATATCACCCTCAATCCAACAGAAACATCATAATGATTTTGTTTAACCTTTTAGCTTGTCAGTAATTCTCAACGATCAGTACGACGTTTGACTTTATATGCTCTTTCGTCCCTTGGTTACGCTGTTGTTATGATCGATACTATGGGCTCATGTAACCGTGGCATCAAATTCGAATCTGTCATCAAGGATAACATGGTAAGAATTTATGTTGTTAAGATATAAGTGGTATTTCTTTTATTTCTTGAATGATTTTCGGCTAAGTGGCAAGTTTATCAACTTTATTTATTTAATGTCGCAAAGTTACATTTTTCTTTTACCCTAGATTTAAATAAATTAACTATTAAAAAGATATACAGTTATAAAAAAGAGATGCAGTAATGAAAAGAAAAAGTCTAGATCTGAATGTGAAAGGAAACTGGCTTGCTTGTTTAAAATTATTTGATCTTAAATTTTAAGTTAAAAATTAAAGTTAAAGTTTCCATCGATTTGATTAAAACCTCGCCCTATTGAGACCTCTATTTATGTTTCTTATTCTTAGGGTCGAGTTGAAATCGATCAACAAATTGATGGTCTATTCTATATTGCAAACAAATCTGGAATAATCGACTTGAATAAACTTGTTATTCATGGATGGTCTTATGGTAAGTTCCATGAACCATTTTTTGGACCCACCGACTCTGGAGGTTGGTCATTTAAATTCATCGATGTACGTACGTATGTGCGTCTGTTCAGAATTTTTCTCGAATACTAGTAATAGGATCTTTCTGAAATGTGGCATGAAGTTGAAGAATCATAATAGGAAAAATGTGACGAAGCCCGATTTTTCGGGAAAAATCTGGTTCTTGGGAAAAAGTGGGAAAAGTGCGAAAATATGTGATTTTTCGTATTTTTCTCGAAAACTAGTCATAGGATCTTTCTGAAATTCTCTAAATTCATTCAGCAGAATGTCCTGTATATTCCATTGAAAACTGCATGTCCGGGAAAAATCTGGTTCTCGAGATATTTTGAAAAGGCTCTAAGCCAATCATATCGCACCATCTTTCAAATCTTTGTATCTCATGAACCTCATGGCCATATGTGTTTATTTTTTGCATGTTGGTAGATCCTTAATGGAAAGAAGTCATAAATATACAGTGTGTCCGTAAAAAAACGGAACGTTTTGAATAACTTGTAAACAACTTGTTATTTTATTTTTAAAACCTAATTATCACAGATAAATTCCATTACTGTAGAAAAGCAATTAAATTTGGAATAATCAAACAAAAAAATCGTGCTTGGTTTTACAACCTTCATATGATTTAATTCTGAAACAGACTTCGTGCAAGCATGATTTTAACTGTGTTTTAAGTATAAGGTCTATTTTGAACTTAAAAGTTTATTGACACGTTGGAATTTAGAGACTATTAAAGAAAGTGTCAAAGGTTAAATTTTTGATATTAAAAA
>JAUKPT010001397.1:0-15416 GCA_032273505.1 Nanomia bijuga
TTGTGTTTGTGTGTGTGTGCGTGTGTGTGTGTGAATGTGTGTGTTAACATCTGAAAATGAGTTCCACAAACATAAGTACCTTGATGATATAGATACACAATTTTAGTATTGTTTAGTCTGCTTGTTTCGGCACAAGGTAACACTCTCAGGCTGCTCTCGGACCAAATTTGTTATTTACTATAGTTTTATATTTCAGTAAGTGCAATAATGAATAGTTCATTCTACGGTTCTGCCTTTCTGTTTATTACGCCTGAAGCAAAGGACCCTGTAGAAAAGTGGAGTTTTCACATTCTTTAAAATCGACTATAGAAGAACCGAAGGACTATTTTTACAAGGAATGTTGTTTTGATAGTCATTATAAGAATCGTGGTTTGCGGAACGTTCGCATCATTATTCAAATTCTCGATAGATCACCCCAAGCCCCTTTACACTCAAAAAATGGGAAAATATTATCCATCGATACCGAAGAACAATGGAAAGTCGTCAAGACAAAACTAAAACCCGCCGTTGTATATATTTATGGAAGTGGTCCATATGTAGCTTCCCTATCAGATATTGGGCCCGTTATTAAAAAGGCGACAAAAAAGAGAGACATGAGTCTTTTTTATGTTAAAAGGAACAAAAGATTTGACGAAGACCGTGATGATGTCATTTCTATCCCGGATGGAAAAACAAATCAAAAGTTGATTGGATTCACTAAGAATATCGAAGAAAGGTACCTTAAGGCTTTGGTCGTGAATCCATCTAGAATAAAATGTGGTCTTTGTGGGGAGATAAAAACGTCTGTCCCATTCGGTATGTGGAACTTTAATCGCCATATTGCTTTAAACCATCAGGCAGGCAATAAAGATCAGCGAACTTAGAATTGATTTTTGCATTTTTATGATTATACTTTAAATTTTGTTCACTCATTTGTTTTTTTGTCTGCTGTATAATATGTTTTTAAGAGCAATTTTTGTAATAAGAACCAGATATTTTATGCTGATGCTCGTGGTTCATAGAGTTTCTTTTGCCACGAGCTTTGTTATTAATTTGCTCTTATGAATGCTCCAATGCTTGCTTGTAAGAAAAATGTTGTGAGGAGCTAGTGTTAATCATTGTTAAGCATCGCCAGTTCGTTCGTTACAAAATTATCAATTTACAAGATTCATTTTTCATAATGCAACGAACTATTTCAAAGTTTGTTGTTCTTAAATTGAGATAATGCCAAATGCATCACGTTATTCTTAAAATTTTGACATATTTTGAGGATGTACTTTTTCTTAGCTTGTTCTTATATTTTTGGTGATTTTGAGGCTCATTGTTCTTATAAAGTTGATCCTTAGATAAAAGTATATCAAAAATATATTTTCATAGGATGTACGCTTCTATGCATACGTAAATCAGCTTTCATTTTCTAAAACTAAAGATCGACACTCAAATCAACAAGTTGATTTAAAAAAAGGAGACAACGCATTGATGTTATGTTTTTATCTTTCAGGAAACGAATTCCTACATTTTACTTTCTTCCTTAATTCATTTAGTATAGCGGTGTTTAACTTATCACCTGTAACCTATTCATCAACCAAGACTTCTCCTTTGAATAACGTCTGCAGTGCGGTATATATAAAGTAGAGAACACTAAATTTGTCACCTGTACGCGTTCGCTATAATCCTTTTCTCTAAAATTAGGAGCATGAAAAAAACTTTAATTTAAAAAAAAGGGAACAATGTGAAAAACACGTGGGGTAATTATATTCACATTTTTTGTAATTCTTCTTATGTTTATAATAAGATTATCCTTTCCAATATCCCTCTGAAACGTAAAAGGTATATAATTGCAAGTAAAATAAAAATAAATACAGAATAGAAAAATTATTTTATCATATTTTTTTAATACTTTCCTACTCCATTCTACCTCACAATTATTTTACCCCTGACTAAATAAATAAGTTCTCCATTTTACAAAAATGTGCCATTTAGGAAAATTTCGGGTTAAACGATAAAACGTAAATCTTTTAATTATTTTTACAATCTTTTCGACGATCTGTTTCATGCAAGCAAGGATAAGAATTAGTTCAGTAATGATTTTTAGGAATTCTTTTGTTTAAAAATATTCGGAAAGTCATGAAATGAAATGTATTTTGCCCCTGATTTTGCTATAAAGGTCCTTTAAATTCTCTGTGTTTGCTATTTTACCATATACACGCTTTTTTATAAGAATATACTTTATAAGAATATCGAGGCTCGAAATGGCCAAAATGTTAAGAATATCATAAGAATAAGCTGAGGCTCGACTTGGTAAAGCCAGAAAATGTTTTTATAAGTTTCGCTGATTTACCTAGATAGGTAAATTCCTTGTTAAAAAGAGAAAGAGAAAATAGCAAATGATCAGAAAACGTGTTAGTAAAAAGGGATTACAAAAAACGAAATTGCTATTGAATACAAGAATAAGATTGTTAGTAAGAATATTTTGATAAAAAGAGTATAAATAAAATCTTATCAAAAAAGCGTGTATCCGAAAAGTCATTAAGTGTCTCTAATTGTTTGGTAACTAAAACGAAGAATATTTTATTGTTGTTTGTGGGTTTAACGGTCAAATAATATCTTTTTTATTTTTTAATGTACTTCTGTAGGGATGTATGGATATTTTACATATTTACACCAAATATGGCAAAGATGAAAGATAATTGATTTCCATTTTTTTGGATTATCTCGTTGCTTATTATAAAACAATTTGGTTTATCAAAATGATTTCTATAATTTAGTAATAAATCAATTTATAATTATTTATACTTGGAATTCTTTTCAGGATATACAAATTCAAACATGAATTCTAGTGTCATAGATGGAAGTGATAATGTTGTAAATGACGGTAAAGATTTAGAACTCCCGTTTGATGTAGAAATGCCTGGAGATGTCATAGATGAATTTGATAGTATTGTATATGAAGATATAACTTAGATAAAGAAATTCCAGATGATGTATCAATGCCTAGGGATGATGATTATATTTTAAGCGTTTCATTTTCATTTTTACGAGACGGTTCCGTCACCTTCTGAAAGAAATATAAACTCGACAGAAATAGATATCGATTCCCTTCACTGTCTAAATTCGATAATTGAAAGCGTTATTTTTGAAATATTAAAAGAAGATTCTTGCACATCGTTTTATGATGAAGAAAGCGAACCTAGTTGTGATGATGACAATGATAATGAACGTTTTGGTTATAACGAGTTTATTTCATCAGTTCCTATCAAAGACGAAATGAAAAAAATTCATCCAGTTGTTATGAAGATGCAACAATTTCTAGACGAAAGTAAATTAAAAGAAAATGATTTCTTTTTTAAGTACTTGAAAAATGTCTTAGAATATCGTGAAAATATTTCAAAAGGAAAATTTGAATGGGATAAAGAAATAAAGGAATTTGGATAAACACTTTTATACCATGGACATGAAAAAATGGTTAATCTTATAAGAGGCCAAGGATTTTTAAGTTCAGGGAAGAGAGGTGTTAAAACATTCGACTGGGAAAAGTTTAATCTTCCTTTTCCCACTGCAAGAACCCTCAGAAATTCTCAAATGTATGAAACGAATAATGGAGTACATGAATCTCTTCTAAAGGCATTTGTAGACATTTGTAAGGGTCAAGAGATATCTGGAATTATTGATAATGACTTTATAAAAGTCATTCCTGTTGTATACAAAGCTGATGGAATTACCATAAAACCTGGTATGCAGGTCGATCGAAATACAGGGAAGATAATTGGCACTACACTAAAAATAAATCATGAATATATAAAACAGAATCGTAATCCAGATACCGAAACATTAGAAGAAAATTTTATCAACGAAGCTCATGTTTTAGCTTTGACATCGTTAGATGGGTCATTAAGTTTGCCACTCGGTGTTCATTACTTGCTACCCTAAGGTTCTAGAAAGGATATCTTAGAAAAAATGATAAATGATATAGTTTGCATTCAAACTTGTCATTGGCATATCGAAAAAGAAATTAAAGAGAACCGAAATAGTGGAGTTATGTCGAATTGTACTGAATGTTTTAGTAGATGTGACGAATGTACTGATAATAAAAATGTTTGCAGCGACTGTGAAGAAAAAGGCTACAGACATTGGATCCCGTCGTTAAGACCTTGTAACCATTGTTTTTTAAATGGAAATAAATGTTACAGATCGATGGTAGTTTTATTTTCAATGGATTCGGAGTCAAAAAATAGTTCGGCACAAGATACCTTTGAACTGTCTATCGTTAATGATGTTTAGCTTGCCACTTCCTTAGAGGGACTCATGATGCCGTTCATATTTGCAAGAGAATAACCAGGCATGCAAGTAATTGGTTTCTTCTCGTTAATAATGGCCTAATTAATCGTGTACAGCTTCGAACCCTTCGATATGACATCGTTATAAAAGAGCATTTGAAAAAATCTTACAATAGCTGCATGTCGTAATCGAGATCGTATGGATGTCGATTCTATGCTTGAGATTTCATCGCAGTTAGTCCGAAATGTAATCAGCACGTACGCTGAGTACATAACACCAGGTTGTATTAAAACCAGGTACCGCAGGTAACGGTGGTACCCGGCGGTACCCGGCAAGGAGTTTCCCAGCCGGCAAGTAGTGTGAGGAAGTGGTTCATGATCTCTATCTGATAGAAATTTCATCCGGCAGCTGATATCTGCGGTACCTGGCAGCTAAAATTATTAATACACCCTGCAAGCAAGAAAAAGGAAGAATTTGATAAAATATCATGAAGAAACGAAAAATAATGAAAGAGAGTCGATAGTTAAATTTTGTACAACAAAACTACAATACTGCTGTCATTGCATTCTTTATTTCCTTATTTCTTTTACTCTAAATATGTTTTTATATTGTCCAAGCATAAGCTCATATGTGTCTTTTGAACAAAAAAACACAGAAGTTGCTTCAAGATCTTTCAAATTTTAGTACTGTTGCTTACAAAGCAGTTGACAAAAATTATACAAAAGAGCACTTTTACAGAAAGAGAAAAAAAAGAAATATTTCAAAGCATCCAGATGGATATGAGAAAGACTGTACAACGGGAAAAGAGCCCTGCAGCTTATTATGATGTCCACGGACAAATTAAAATTGAAATCAGTGTCCAAATATAATCCAAATATATGACACAATACGTATTATAAAGTATCAAAGGCAATTTCATTTATAGGAGGTCGCATCGGTTATTTCAATTATAAACTTCCAGGAGTTTTCATGTATGAAGGTTTATAAAAAATACTGAACTGTGATACGTTTCTTGGCAAAACTAAAGATGTCGAGTCTTTTGCTTTCATATAAAAGACTTGCTAGTATTGTAACATTTTGGAATTTGCGTGGCCTAAAGATTTGAAGTTTTATCTTACACGTACTTAGATAAAAAAAGATATTTTTGAAAAGTGGGTTTTTTAATTCAGATACAGTATCATCAATTCAGAGAATTTAATTCAAGTTGTTCAATGAAATTAAAAGTTTTATCTGTTCGAATGGCCATTTTGAATTGAGCAGAGCCTATCAAAAAATTCCACTAATGTTGCCCTCGTCAGAACATCAGTCAATATTTCTAATCGATCCGGAAACGTGATCCGGTGGAAAATACTGAATTATTCGATCCGGAAACGTGATCTAGGACGAAATGCTGTTAAAGTCAATCCTTTTTCGCGATCCGAACGTAATAATGAATTTTGTGATGGATCCGACGTACAAACGACTCTAATTTTACCGATCCCCTGAATAATAGGTGCGATCCGGAATTTCTTTTGTGATATAATACACGATCCGCTGATTTTTTAAGGAGTTTCCGGATGACTGATTGGTGTACGAGTACATTGCCAAAATTCATAATGAAAAGCAGCATTAAAAAAGCGCAAAGAAAATTTGCAAGTGTGGTTGTAAACGAATAGAATAGACAGTAAGATTTCATTTCAGATTTAGAGAAATTGTTTTCAGTTTTTGAAAATACAATTTTCTTTATTCATGAGAATTGAACCAAAAGATGAGATGTATGTTGGAATTATATCAGCTATATACAAAGCGTATCTCAAGTATCAAGTATCAATTGATTTAAAGTTTGACTACTACGTTTTAGGTAAGAGGTCACTTATTCTTTGCACACTCGATATTTGATCTTTTAATAGAGAAGTTACTGAAAATGTTCTCCCGTGTACACACCTTCAGTAAAAAGAAAAAAACTGTGCAAGGCAGCACAGCACCTACTTAACTAAACCCCACTTTCATATATTTGACTACTGTTGGTTTAGTCGTAGGGAATAATGTAAAAGAGAAGAATCAATTTTGAAAGGTTTGTTAAAAATAGTCTCATTGAAATCGAATGCAGAAAAACATGGGTTTATCAAATACAACCTGTTTTTTAAAGCTTAGTATAAGCAGAATTTTCTATATTCTTTATATGTAAGTCAGCCCTGTAAGGGTTATATGTTGAAAGGAAGAGTACGATACGCAAATAGCATTATTTCTTCCCTCATTTTCCGATATTAGAAAGCGACAAATTAGTCAAAAAAAAAAGATTGTGAGTTTTGCGTCAATAGGCCAGAAATGCAATGCAGGATGCGTTTTATTTATTTATTTTCTTTTAAATTTTGGAAAAAAGGGGAACAAATACTATTTGTTTTGAATGATAGAATATAATGAAAATATATGAAAAAATATATGAAAATAAATATCGTATATCCATGGCTTACTTTATATAACACGGCCTGATTCTTTGCTATGCACTTTTTATTTGAGGTGCCTTGAGGTCACAGTTTCCTTGGATGTTTCAATCTACCAAAAAGATTCTTTGTCTTGCAGGTTCAGAAAAAAATGCATTATCGCAAAGGGGGTTTCTGATACCCCTAAAAAGACAGTTTCTCGTCAACAGATTGTTCCTCAATTATACAATTCAATTCAATCTGCGTATGTGGAATGATATCAATCGTATCTCCCACTGTGCAACATTAGAAAACCTTTGACCGATAAATGGATCAGATGAAAAGGGAAATGTAAAATATGACCCAATTCTGCATCACTCTAATCGAATTAGTGTGATGCAGAGTTATAGGTGTATCATATTTGTTTTATCTACATGGATATAGTAATTACTTAAAGATATCAGCACAATACAAATATGCACAAAATCGAGCCTCTGTAAAAAGTGCTTTAGTTGATATTTATTGCGGAGACAATGAGTTTGAAAAAACTCCGTTGTCGTAGCCTTTTGCCTTCATGCCGCGTATATTTCTCTATTACGGTATCCAAAATCGGTGAAAGTGAAAGTGAAGCAAAAAAGTGAAGCTCACTGCGGGATTCTGATTGGTTTTGTCGGCATAGCGACGTTATAACCAAAACAAAACAATAACGGCGTCATTTACCTCGCATTCAGAGATTGCACTTCACCTTACACAAACCATGCACAAACCAAACTCCGTTCACAATAAATTAAATCAAAAGAGCAGTGAAAAGACTGAAGAATGGGAAGAGTCCTGGTATAGATGAAATGAATGCTGAAATGCTGAAACATGCACCAGATGAAGTTCACAAAATTATTGCAGATATCTTGAACAGAAGCGTTGAAACAGAGACGACTACCTGAAAAAACTTAAAGTTGGAATACTAACTCCTCTACAAAAAAGCCACCAAAGAAAGGCATGGAGAAGAAAAACAATGTACGACCAATCACCCTCCTACCCATCGTGAGAAAAATACTGGCAATATGTGTAATTGAAAGAACATGGGAAAAACTAAAACATAAGATCCCGAAAGACCAAGCTGCCTATCAAAAAGGGAGAAGCACAACAGAACAGGTGTTTGCTCTAAAGACACTCGTAGAAAAAGCAATCACATCACAAAACTACAACATCATCATCACAATGATAGACATGTCAGCAGCTTTCGATACAGTGTCTCGTTGTAAACTCATGAAACAACTAGAACCCCTTCTCGAACCACACAAAATGCGTATGATGCACCTTCTTACTGATGGTGAGAATTGGGAAGACACTTGGTGAAGCTATCAAAACAAATATTGGAGTCGCCCAAGGAGATTGCTTGTCAGCCCTCCTCTTTATTTTCTACCTGCCCCATATCATTGGTCCAATCTCTCAGAAACAAGCAGGGAAGATCATGATGGAGAAGTAAATTGGTCGGATCTTGATTGGATAATAGATAGATAACATAACATCGCAATTGATCCAAAATACGTAGACAACATCACTTTCATTCGTTCTTGTATAAGCAAAATGAACAAAGAAAAACGAGTCATATCAGAAATGTTAGCAAATGGGAACTTACAGGAAAATAAATTGAAACGAGAAGAATACACAGTACCGGAAGATGACGACTGGAAAAACTGTTAATGTTTAGGTACTTTACTGGATACTGAAAAAGACATACAACGTAGAAAAGGATTAGGTGTAAACATAATAAACATTCTAATAAATCTATTCCACAGTCACAAACTAAAGGTCAAAACAAAGTGAGTTATGGGTAACAGTGAGTTATGGGTACTAGATAAAACCTTCAAAGACGTATGCTGAGAAAGATCATGAAGGTTAAATGGCCGAATGTAATGAAGAATAAAGAAGTTTATCACAAACCACAGGTAGTAAAGTGGAGTGAAACGATAAGAAAGCGAAGACTATCTTGATTAGGTCACCTACATAGATTAGAAGAAAGTACTAGAATCGTGTTAAGAGAAGCCTGTAAAATAGTGAAGGGTAAAGTTGGTAGACATAAGTTAACATGGATAGAACTAATAAAGAAAGATTTTTGTGGTAGCAGACTGAACTTGGACCTAAACAACGATAACATCTTTTTCAAACAACTATCTGCATTTTGTTAAGACGGACTTTTATGGAACAAGGAAATTAGGTACATGTTAGGTACATGATTTGCTTAGTTGGCCGAGCGGTAAGTTAAGTGCCTTGAGTGCGAGAGGTTCCAGGATCAAACCAACTCAGGTGCCGTGATTTACTTAACATCCAACAGGGACCCTTGAGAAAGGTTCATTAAATAGCATTTCAGAACCATCTGTCAAAAGCAATGTGAAAGTTACCACAGTTTCACAACTGCTATATGTGCTTAAAAATAATTTTCTATTCTCGACTGTAAACCTTTTTTTAATGTTTTGTCTAACTACGATTTTTTCTCAGAATTTCAAAATATTTCATGCTGGAGATTCCATTGGCAAACCAGCCAAGACTAATCAAACTATTCTATTAGCACGCGTGTTGTTTGTAAAACCTAAACCTAAACCAAAATTTTTGTAATCAAAATGAAAATTGACGTTTTCTCAGAGGGGGAGGGGGTAGAAAGTTCACGTCAATTGACGCAACTTTGTAACAAAGTCGATTTATGAGCCACCCCTAAACATTTGCAGTTCTTTTCATTTTTGGATCAAATCACAAAATTTCAAGCACACTAATATGGTTTAGGGAGCATTCAGTTATTAAGTGACCTTAACCTTGATATGGTAAGTAGGAGTCGTCCACGTTTTGGTTACGATCGTTTACGTGATAGGTAGTTATTTTACGTAACCCATATCGTAAAAACCAAGCACAGTTACTCTGAGGTTACGAATGAAATAAATGCGTCCCACCCCTCCGCTTATCGTTGTTCAGAAAGAAATCCAAATCAACCGCTCTTATAAATTTTTGCGAGGGGTAAATCATTCTCTTCAAAAGTGTACGAGAGTTATGTTTAAACAATAGAATTTTCATGAGATTTTTAAAAACACAATATTTATTTGAGTCAAGGTGTACGAGAGAGTTTTCAACAGTGATATACCCCTCAAATCTTTGGGCTAAATAAATTGCCAACAAATTCTTTTTCAAAAAGAATTGATATTAAGTATACAACATTTTTTCATTGTGTTCTATTCTTTATTATATTTTATACGGGTAATAGGTTTTTGAGAAAATCATCAATTGAATGCCTTTTTTCGTCACCACGAATACCCGGACTGGAAACTCCCGTTTATCGGGAAAATTTACTATAGGGCCATTAATTTTGAACTTAAATATCTTTAAAACAAAAGGAACTTTTTTCATGCGAATTTTTTAAAAAGTTAGCTTTATTATATGGCTGTTTGGTCATTATCGAATCAACGTGGTAACATACCATATTTGGGCAAAATAGAACAAAGGAGTAGAACAATGAGTAAATATATGCAAAAGGGGTTTTAAAATCATATAGCAGATTGCGAATAACACAAAACGAATAAGAAATCAAAAAGTAGTATTAAGGTCCTATTTTGGCCTAAAATTGCCTAAAAATCGGTCTAAAATTGGCCCAAATTTGGAACTTTTTGACACAACTCCTGAAATTATAGATTTTACAAAGCTATACTTTCTTCTGATGCTCACTGACTTTAAGAAATGTGATCAGTAATAAATGGATAGAAAAAAAGACATAAATCGCCCAAAATTGGGCCTAGATGCCATTTTTGGGCTTAAATTCAGGCCTAAAATGCCGATTTTAGCCCTTTTAAAAGATAAAACTGTTATTTTTGGTAGAATTTTTCTTTATATAGTTATCTGCGTCAACTGCACATAGATGAGGTATAGGAGCCTTCCTTAAAAGTAACATAACGACTAAAACTTTGTCATATTGACCTAATTTGGGCCTTAATTTGGCCTAAAAATATAGCAATTTAATCATTATTCACGAATAACACAATATTTGGATAATTCTTTCGACAATTTATATTTCATGTTTATAGGATGTAGAACAGGTATATCTAACACCACTAAAAAGTATTCAACACTATAAATTTAGACCTAAGTGCCTAATTTGGGCCCAAATTCGGACCAAAAAATAGCAATTTGGTCATTATTCACGAATTACACAATATTTAAGGATATTTTTTCGCCATATTAATTTTCATGTTAATAGGATACAGAGCAGGTACATCTAACACCACTAAAAAGTGTCGAACACTATACATTTGGGCTTAAGTGCCTAATTTGGGCCTAACTTTGGACCAAAAAATAGTAATTTGGTCATTATTCACGAATAACACAATATTTAAGGATATTTTTTTTGCCAAATTATTTTTTATATTAATATGATACAGAATAGAAATATTTAACTCCATAAAAAAGTATACAACACCACAAATTTGCAAAATTTCTTAGTTTTGTCCTTGAAGAATGAAAAACAATACAATGAATAATAGAAAAGTTTACAATCAAGATGTTTCAATTTTTCCCTTGATACCAAACAGGTAGGTCAAATCATCACTGTCATCAGCCAATTCAATGCTATTGTCGTTCGAATGTACAGTAGGGCGTAATTTCTCTTTAAACAAGATGTATCCTATTAACATCAAAATTAATTTGCCAAAATATTACCCTCAGATTTTGCTTCATTTGTGAATAACGACCAACATGGTCAACATTCGGGCCAAAATTACTCTCTCATACCCAAATCTTTAGTGTTGTATACTTTGTTATGGTTCTTAATCTCTATTCTGTATCCTATTAACATAAAAAATACTTTGGTGAAAACATATTGTGTTATTTGTGATTAATGACCAAATTGCTTTATTGGTCCAAAATTGGGCCCAAATTAGGCAGTTAAGCCAAAATGTATAGTGCTGGACACTTTTTAGTGGCGTTAGATGTACTGTACCTGTTCTGTATCCTATTAACATGAAAATTAATTTGGAAAAAAAATTATCCTTAAATATTGTGTTATTCGTGAATAATGACCAAATTGCAATTTTTTGGTCCAAAATTGGACTCAATTAGGCACTTAAGCCCAGATGTATAGTGTTGGACACTTTTTATTGGTGTTATATCATAGTTTAGAATCGCTATTCAAATAGTATAATACTGTATTATAAGCTGCGTCATATGTTGAGATGAACTTTTGTACACTATAAATACCACGTGACTTAAAATTTACGACTTTTTCTATTACATATAACATTACACTTAATATGACGTATTTTCCCATTTGGTTAGTATAAATGGTATTGTTTTGGTTAATTGCTTTAATAAATAGATTTCAATAGACTGGGTCAATAATTTTTCTTACTTTTTTTGACAAAAACATATAGCAATAAGTTTCAATACTAGGTATATATACTTACTATGGTTAGATATATCTGTTCCGTATCCTATTAAAATAAAGATTAATTTGGCGAAAAAATTGTCATCAAATATTTTGTTCTTCGTGAATAATGATCAAATTGCTATTATTTATTCCAAATTTGGGCCCAAATTAGGCACTTAGGCCTAAATTTATAGTGTTGCATACTTTTTAGTGGTGTTAGATATACTTGTTCTACATTATAAACATGAAATTTAAATTGACGAAAAAAATATCCTCAAATATTGTTATTCGTGAATAATGATTAAATTGCTATATTTTTAGGCTAAATTTGTGCCCAAATTAGGCCAATATGACATAGTTTTAGTCGTTATGTTCCTTTTAAGGAAGGCTCTTACACCTCATCTATGTGCTGTTGGCGCAGATAACCATATAAATATAAATTTACCAAAATTCTACCTAAAATCGGTATTTTAGGCCTGAATTTAGGCCCAAAAATGGCATCTAGGCCCAATTTTTGGCGAATTATGTCTTTTTTTCTATCCATTTATTTCTGATATCACATTTCTTAAAGTCATTGAGCTCCAGAAGAAAGTATTTGGCGACAATCTACGAAGCCATCAAACACCGTCAATCATTTGTCAGCCAATATTATTGAATACAATCACTAAGATCTTTTAAGGTTTTAGGACGTTGTTATGCGGGCACATTCCAATTTCACCCAAATGTAATTTTAAGGAAATTCAATTGAATTTAAGAGAATTCAGGTGAAATAAATTGTGTATACCTCCTTTTGATTTAAAATCTACACTGTGTGCCAAATATTTCTTGCACCTTTTTATCAAGGGAGAAACTTTTTCTTTGCACACTCCGAATAGCTGTCAGAATTGATATTTATTCCATTTTCAACGTTAGATGGACCGATCAGCTCACCATCAACAACTGCATGCCAAAGTATGACATCACAACTGCTTAAATATCATATTTTTCTGGTTTGGTGCAGAGTGACCATTATTGTTCGAGTCAGATGCTCAAATGTTTGGCCAATCTAATGCTATACGGCTGTCACCTTTTCAAAGTTTAGAGAATTTTATTTCCATCATTTTATTCCTATTCAGCACCGTATTCTCGATGATTTTTGGTTGATGATTGTATTTTCCTTGCATTGTTTACTTTTTAATCTTACACTACATTAGGTAGAATAAGGCATATACCACGAAAAACATCCTGCTGTCAATAAGTTATTTTATGTAACTTTCTCTCAATGGAATTATTTTAGTTCTTTTGATAAAAAGTTGCAGTTCCTTAAACATTTAGCTTAAAAAAACAAAAAAGATATGAACAACTGCACTTTTTAGCCAATTTTCGTGGACGTCAAGCATGCTTGCATAAGAATTTGCTGCATCCGAACTATAATATTTCATAATTTACTCCAAAGTGTGTCATTTCATTGTTAAATTCAGATTTATATAGCAAAATTTGAGTAAAATGGGATTTGGGAATTTCAATTAAATCGAAGAACGTTGAATGCATAATAATTTCGCATGTAGTTAAGGGTCCTAGTTTTAGTAATTTTTCTAGTAATTTGGATAGTTGATTTTTTCTTAAAAATTCTTTTACTTAGCGAGTATTTTTCCAAATTCAAAAAGTGATCCAAAAAAATTTAAGTCAAACATACTTCTCTTACATGGGCATTACAAGTGTTTAATATCAATATAACTTAATACCGAAATACTTTCTCAAAGCTGTATCTTTTTAGGGGGCACCCGGTAGTCTATCTAATAACCGTTTAGATCGGTACCTAATATCCTAAATAAAACTGTAATATATGAATATTTAATGAGCATCAACTAAATAAAATATTATAGATAGATTAGTTTTAAGTGGAGGAAATTGATTTTACATCAAAAAGAGTAGTTAAATGTTTAAAATAAAGATGTTTTTACTATAAATTTTTTTTATCATTTTTCTTATTTCTTTATTTAATGTCTGCCTTGCAAGTTTATTTGTTTTCTTTAGATAAAAATGATATAACAATAGTAGCATTCGCTATGCAAAAAAAATATTTTAGGTAGATAAAAAAGATTTGAGCGCCTAAAGAGGATATAAAATTGATATAAAAATCATACAAAAATAGAAGACTTGAAATATGTGGCATATCAAGTTTTTTCAAGTTTGTATGGTCATAAATATTCAAAAATAGGAAAAGATACTCCAAGTAGGTATATATATATATATATTGTGATTCTGTAAAAGAGCTTTTCATATAATACAAATCTGGTAGTAAGGATTGCTTCAAATTGACAAATTATTTTCTTTACTTTTCGATATCATGTTTTGATATACTAAAATAAGTGAATTCTATGTATCAGAATATTAAAACTCAAATTTTGTTGTTATCCACATTCACTTTTGTGATTTTTAACCTTATGAGGCAATCAGTGTACTTTTATTCCACAAACTAGCGTGTCATAGTTCAACTATATTACATCAGTGTTCAAAAGAAAGGTTGATGTCGAATATCAAAACAAAAGGCATTATTTCTAATAGAACCTTTATAGGGTTGTTCTTGGTAGGCAGAGGCGGACTAACCGCTCGGGCAGTTGGGCCGCTTGCGATATTTACTCATTTTAGGCCGGTCTGTTCTAAATATTCTGTTTCAAATATAAATATAAATTATTTTCTCCGAAAACATCATCCATTTATTTGTTTTGTTTTGTTGGAACAAAAGAAAAAGACTAATTTTGTAGTCAAGGTCTGCACAGAAGAAACATCTCCATATATTCATTGTTTTTTGTTACTGTAGTTTTAATTTGGGACCGTGTCATTTGTATATGCCCAGCAGTGGTCGACGATGTAGCAGGCACCGCTTTAGGAAAGCTCCAGCTTCTGCAGGTAGGTTATAATCAAACGACTGTTTATATTTTGATCGAGTGTAGAAAGGCATTTAAAGGACGAAAAGGCGATACTATTATTATTATTTCCATCCAATGGTCCACATGCTCTAGTATTCATGAATATTGTGGATGCTATGCTTTAAACTCACTTTGGAAATGATTAGCACTTTTACATTTTCAAAGTCACCGTAATCCATTTCGAAAACAATTATTAAACACTTCAAATATGAAAAACCAAATTCGCTGCAATAGAATTTCTCTTTTGCTAACTTATTTTCTTCGCCATGACTTAAGTGTATTGTGAAGGAACAAATGGTATTATTCTTCTCAATTGCATTGTTAGTTTAAGATATTATGAGTTTCTTGTGATTTTTTTTTTGAAGTCATATATTTTACCTTAAGCGTACTAATTTTCGCGTGTACAAATTTTCGCGAATTTCGCAAATTTTGGCTTAATTC